>WEIS01114322.1:0-17569 GCA_013389965.1 Todus mexicanus | reverse complement strand
CCTCTCTGGGAAATCTGGGCCAGCGACTCGCCATTGGCACTGCCCCCACAGCACACAGGAGATGGATGGATGCCATCTGCACCTGGAAGGTGCCTCTCCTGTAGCCTTCAGGCCAACATGAGGCAACACAAGCAAGTGGTGTCTCAACACGAACTGAAATGCCCCTCCGTGGCCACTCCAAAAGTCTGCTTGCCCTTACTGAACCTCATCACATGAGAAGGCTTTGCTCAAGAAAAAGCACAAGTGTCTATATTTTCTGCCCTAGCTTGGGATGAATGTGATTTCAGATCTGTGTACCAGGCTGCAGCAGCAGGGTTTTAGATTGCCTTGCTCCTGCTGTGAGCAGGGCCAAACACAGCAAGTCTGTGGTGAGCCCTGCTGTTGGGAGCTCCGTCAGCTGCACTCACCAGCGCAAAACCTGTCAGGGTCCCTACTTACCGGGCGGCCTTCAGGTCCCCTGTGGCCCTTTGCTCCTTTGATGCCCCTGGGGCCAGGAGTCGTGTTCTGGAATGAAAACAAAACCAAAATCCACAAATCTGTCTATGTCAGGGCACAGCACCTTCTCCAGATGTTTGCCGATTCCTGCTTAACCACAAAGATGTTATCTGAGGTTGTTGTATCCAACCAAATGTGTTAGGACTGGGGAGGGTCAGGATGGACACTGGGAAGGCCTCCCTCCACAGGAGGGTTCTGCAGCACAGCTGCAACCATTGGTGCTATCTGGAAACACACAAAACCTCGCAGAGGTGATGTCCGCCTCAGCCTAACAGATATGGAGGTTTGCCAGAATACAAAATGAACATCTGAAGAGAGCTCCCCTTTCCATCAGACTCTGCTCAGTGGCAAAGGCACTTACAGATTTACAAAGTCTGGCAAGGTTGCGTTAAAGATCCAGCCCAAAGCTCCTGCTCACAGGGAAAGATGATTCAGCTTCATATAGATTACTCACATCATTGCCAGGGTCTCCAGCTTCTCCTTCATCACCTTTAGGACCGACATAGCCTTTTGTTCCCTGAAAAATAGTACAGAAGAGACTCCTGCATGCACAGCTGTTGTTAGTGTGGTAGAGTTGGTGCTGGCATGCAGTAACCTTCATGAGAGTTGGCTTGGGAGTGGGATGAAGAGCAGCACCAAGCTGCAGTGCTACTGAGGAAGAGAGCTTCTTAGCTCGCTTCCACTGCTATAGCACATCCATCTCCCCCAGATGGCACTTCCAACCCCAAGCTCTGGCTCTGGGGTTGCATTGAAGAGCACTCAGCCCAGGCTGCCGGCCTTGGGTATTACTATCAGTACACCAAGGCAGGACACTTCCACCAGAAGCATCTGCTGCAGGGAAAGGTGGGCAGAAGGCAAAAAAAAAAGGGAGGGGGCTTGGGAGAGCAGTCTGCTTGAAGGAGTCCATTTCAGCATGCAGTTGATGGAGAGGCTCTAGGAGCCAAACCGCCAGCCAAGGCAATTTCTGTTGGGTGTATGAGGAAGCAGCACACTTACGTTAATACCAGGGTCACCTCTGTCTCCTTGCCGCCCCTGGGGGTGAAGGAAAGGAAGCATTTTAGGTCAGGCAAGCAGAAATAATGGTCTCTTGGTTTCAAAGGAGCACACACACAAAAATAATCTTACTGGAGCGCCTGCGAATCCAATTGTGCCGTTCCCAGGAGGACCATCCTCCCCCTGGAAGGGAAGGGAGAAATAAGTGAGATGATGAAAAGCAGACACCTTAGATAGCACGAGAACAGAATCTTCCCTTCCTGGGACATTTTGTCTCCACAGCAAAATGTCTGTGCAAAAGACGTGTGAATGGTGTGTCGGACACTGGTGCAGGCAGGTTAAAAGGCCGCTTGGCTTGTGTGTGACCTGCACAGACAGAGAGGAGAGTGACACTGTCCCTCTCAGAGACTGAAGATGTGGCCGCAGACTGGGACGTATCAGGTCTCTGTTGCTGGAAAGCACATCTCCAAATATGTCTCTTTGAGCCTGCAGATGTGATGCATACTTCAAAGTAGGCTGCTTGCAAAATTGCCCAGCATCTCGGCTGTGCATGGATGTCACTTCTTTCCTTTGAGTCAGATCGCGTTGCTCAGAACCAGCCTGTTGTACCTCCTTTCCCCACAACACACAATCCCCCCAGACAAATGCCACTCACCCTTTCTCCCATCAAGCCAGGGTCTCCAGGCAGCCCAGGTGCTCCCGGCAATCCCTTTGGGCCCTGGAAGGAGCAGAACCACCAGTCAAGCATTGCACAGTATCCTCTGAGCTGGGAAGATGATGCCTTCAGAGGCAACCAGCTACTGTCATAAGCCCATCACGGGTGGTATTTTGCTTATACAAGAGCTCGGCCTGGGATTCAACTTGCTCCCTGCCCTGGGGATCAAATCTGCTGGCAGATTCAGGTGGCTGCCCTTGGAGAGTAGCTCCCCCAGCTTCTTCGATAGGAATCTGCATAGCTTGTGGTGTGTCTATGCCCTCTCCACAAAACAGCCTCTGGGAAGTGACAAAAAAGGCAGCCATGGTCTTAAAGAGCCACGAAAAATACCTTGATATGTCTGTCGGGATTTAGCACCTTACGTTTGTACCTACAACAGGTTTCCAAGGTCCACGGGATTTGAGGACAGCCCTAACAGGCCACATCTCCTGGTCTTCCCTTCACCACCTCCCCCCCGAAAATGTGGTGATGAAGGAGCACTGACCTCATTGCCACGGGGACCGTCGTCTCCTCTGTAGCCCTTGGGTCCTGGAGGTCCAACCTCGCCCTAGGGAAACACAGAGTTCTCATAACAGGGATTTTCTCTTAGTGCTGTTCCTGCCCTGAAAGGCTGGTCCCTTCACTTCACGATGTGGTGGGTGAGGGCATCTGCTTCGTGCCTCGCACCCATCAGAGAGTCATCTCCGCCTTAGCCAGCCTCACCAGAACACGTGTGGGGAGCTGCTTCAGGAGCTGTGCCTGGCTCCCCTTGTGCCCTCCTCCCTGCACAGGCGGCAGCTCCTCACTTTTCTTTACGCCCTGCGTTCTCTGTAAAGCCCCATCAGACGCTGCCCTGGCCAGGTCTCTGCTGAGCATGAGCCAAACCAAGAGGCTTTCTGGGCCAAGGTGTGACACGGCAGGCGTGGGTTGAACACCATGTGCTTTCAGCAGCAGCCGGGCTGCAGGAATGGGGTAGCAGCCTCCAAGCAGGGCTTCCAAGGCCCTGAAAAGCCATCCCTGTTCTTCCATCACCTCAGAGGACCTGGTGGGGAAGAGGACCGGGGAGGTGGGGAGGATGCCTTCTAGCAGCAAAGCACAGCTGGGTTGCACAGTGGCATCTCATCAACTGTGACAGAGGTGACCCCAGGGCAGACAATGGTTCTTGGTGGAGCATGTCACCCTGAAGGTGACACGGACCTTCCTCCACAGAGGCCCTCCCCACGCAAGGCTTGGACACGTCTGGGTCGCAGCCGGGCTGGCGGAGGCTCATGGTGGCTCCGGGGAGTTTCTGTCCTCAGGAGGCTTGCAGAGCCCTGGCAGCGTGTGCTGGAACAGACCAAAGCTGTCACTCTGCCACATCCCATCTGGGCAGCGGCCACTCGGTCCTTCAGCTGCAGGGCTGGCCAGAGACAGACAGAGACAAAAAAGGAGGTGGGAGGAGATTATTTTTTTCTCTCTGAGAGCTTCAACAGACGTCCAAGGGAGCCCCTCCATCTTCTGCTTGGTGCCAACAGCGCTTTGCAGGGTTTACTTGCCAAGAGATTGGTAATGATGGTGAGTAATGACTGGGTAACGATGCTCTTGCTCACAGGTCCAAATGTGCATGCAAAGAATCATCTCACATGGAGCCAGGTGTGCAACCAGTCCCCGGGCTATGGAGGTGGCAGAGGTAGACAGAGAGCAAGCTGTGGTGGGAGAGAGCGATGTCTCGGTGACTGGCTCCTCCAGCATCACTGCTGCTGTGGGGACCTGACTGCAGCCCATGACTCCATTTTGGAGGTCAAGAGTCTCCTGGCAGGTGGAGACAGCACTTGTTCAATGGTACCTGGGATTCAGCATCACAGTGTTGCATGGCCCAGGAGCTTCCTCTCTATTTTCCATGCATGAGCAAAACCTCTGATCTTTTTGGGAGCTGTCTCAGTGTGGTGGCTGAGCCTAGCCCAGCTTTTCGGCCACCTCCTCACCACTCAAAAGCTGAGGAAGCTGAAATCCCCTCCAGCTGTCTCTGCTCCTCTTTGCACGACCGTGGCTGGGAGAAGGTGCTGCCAAACACCCCTGCACACGGCATGCACCCTTCTTCTGAGGAAAGGTGTAAATGTGGATGCAGAGGACTTAAAATTACACAGTGTAGTGCAGAGCATGAAACTGCTCAAAGGCATGTGACCTTATTTCTGCACAAAAGCCCAGAAGAGAGAAAACTGGAAACGAGGGACAGGAACTCATGACCGTTCACATCAGCCAAAGCTGGATCAACGGCACCCTTGGCTCGCGCTGGTCGTACTTGTCCTCGCTGTAGCACACAGCCAAAATCCCTCATGGCCATGCAGCAGTTTATGAAGATGCAGAATTTTGGGTCAGGAGATCTTCAGCAGCTCCTTGTCCACTGCCTTTGTTGGTGTGACAAGAACCACGGGAGGGATGAGCACCACAGCCAGGAAGAGAAAGGGAAAGAGCATGCTGACCTTTGGCATCTCTCAGATAGAAAGAGGATGAAAGGGAGTCACAGGTTAGCAGGAGCCCTTTCCCCTTGCCAAGAGAAATACGCTCCAAGAGCCAGAGCTTGCAGATAACAGGGCTTGAAAAATACTCGTGCTTGCCAAAGTCCCGCTCTTGCCCAAGCCCAATTACGCATTTATTTTTAATTTGGCCAAGTGAAAGCATTCTTCCTCAGCTCATGGAAAAACCGTCCTCGCTTTGCAACTGCTTTTGAAATCTCCCTGGAGCAGTGGAGGCCCTGGGGCAGTCTCTGGTCTGAGGAGGTATCAAAGCTGCTTCTGTAGCGCTTCCCTCTCTTACAGGGGTTTGACTCAAGTTCGTTGCTGGGGAAGGAAAACTGATGTGTCTCGGACTTAACAGCAGGGAGACCATTCTTCCTCCTTTCTCCTCCTTCTCCCCACCAGTGAAGCCTGTTTGGAGGAAGGATTTATCCCAGCTTGGGTGCCCACCTGCTTGTACAGCTTTGGCTCCCAGGCTTGCATCATATCTCCACCTTAATTCTGTCATCTTCCATGCAGTTCTTCTCCTGCCTTGAACCTGGAATGAGCTTCTACCACACAGAGAGCAGCTCTGGTCCTTCCTCTTTCACTGGTATCTGCCTGCAGCACCAGTTCGTTAGGCATACATATCCAAAGAGTTGCCTTCCTACCAGGGCCACCTCCCAAAATGACGCTTGTCACCACTGCAGAGCCCAACAAACTGGATGCTGCCAGACGCTCCTTAGTTGTGGCAGGAGCTCAGCTCAGCTACAGACAGTAGGATCTGGACAATTCTCCTGTGAATTTGGTACTCTTCACTACCACGAGGCAGGCTTGAGAGCAGCCTGACTTCAGGCAAACACAGCCCTGGACAAACATATCTTCTCCCCAGGCTGTGGCATGGTGAAAGTCTACCATGAGAGTAACCCACGCTGGGGATGACGTGAACCTAACATCAGCATCTTCACGGCTGTCCTGCACTCCAGAGCTCCTTCAGGGCTCTTCAACACTTGGTTGACTGTAAAAAAGTTCAAAAGCTGTCTCAGTTTTGTCCACACGATGGTCTCCATGTTTCACTCCTTGAGGAAGTCCTGCTCCACCAGCGTGGGAAGGTTTATCTCAATACTCCCCTGTACCTCGGGCTCCATCAAAACTGTTACGTGTAGGAGAGGAGTTGTCCCACAGAGTGTCATCCAAGGATGATGTCGAAGTACGCTTGCTCATGTGCAAAGACCCTGTTGACCATTGCGATCATTGCTATCACCATGGAGGATTAACACAGCAACATCTCCAGACCCAGAGTTATGACTGGAGCTGGATATGTCTTTGGGAAGAAAGAGCCTTTCTGCAGGGCACAGAAGCCTTCCTCAGGCTGGAATTAACCAGCGCTGCTCTTCAGAAAGACCATGAAGTCTGAGTTCTGTTCCTTGAGGCACATGAGGACAAGCAGACCCCAGAGTAAGAAGATCAGACCTTGCAGCAAGCAGACTTGAGGAACAGTGCCCTTTGAGGTAGACTATCTTCTGCAGATGCCAAGGGTGTCAGGGATACCACCAGGGCCCCGTCGGGCTATGCTCACTGACACAAGATGTTTCATTGCTTCCCTTCACCGAGGTGAGCCACGTCTGGCCTCAGGCCTGAACATTTTGTGCATTGCTGCAGCTTGCACTTGCCAGTTTCCAAATCTGTCAGATGTGTTGACATCTGTTTCCATGGGACTGGGAAATGGTGTGGAGGTTGTTCTGTCCCCAAGCCCAGCAGCCAGGTCTCCATTTTTTTAGCCTTACTCATATTCTGCGTTCTCATGGAAAACCCTGCCTCTCTTCACCAGCTTTGCTACCCAGTCTGGAAGATGCCGAGAACTTGCTCCGAGATGCTGTGGCATCTAACCTCCTACTCCACTCTCCCCACCTCCCCAACCACTTCCACTCAGGATCCAGAAGCTTAATCCAAGTTCTTACCTGGTCACCAGGTGGTCCGAGGGGTCCTTCCCGCCCTTGGTCACCAGGTGGGCCAGGCTCTCCCTGAAAACACACATAGAGGGCATGTGAAACTCGAAGAAGGACAAGCACAGGGTGCAAGGGGCAGCAGCACTGAGAGCTCGTGCCAGGTAGAAATGCAGTCATCCAAAGAGGGAGGTTTTCAATGCAGATTTGGGAGTCGGGTAGGAATCTTAGAGTTGTGGGGAGACAAAGACAGGTTAGCGTGGCCGTCTTGAAGCCAAGAAGGCAGCCCTAAGAGAAAGACCTTTTGAAACTTGGGAGTGCTTGCCTCTGGGGGACGTGTTTCAGCCCATCCTGTGCCAGGAAAGTAAATGCCTAAAGAGATCCATCTTGGAAGACTTCTGTGGATACACAGACCTGGCCCCGGTCCCCAAAACCGTGTAGTGGCTTTTCCCAGCCACACTCTGCAACCATGGCTGCTTTACTAGAGCAGCTCCTGCCCTGGGCAGAACACATGGAGAGGAGCTCCTGTCCTCATCCATGGGCAGAGACTGCAGGGTAACAGCCTCCTTCCTCTACCTCCTCTTCCTCCAGCCTGCCATCCCTGCAGAGCTAAGGGGATTACCAAGGGAATGAGTCAGCAGATGGGGTGGGAGGTTCTCATCTCTCAATGCTGGTGCTCTCCCCTCTCCTTTGTTAACACTCAGCACCCTGGGCTGGGTAAGGGCTGTTGCAGACAGCTGACAGCCCAGGAGAGCCCAGCAAACCTGAATCTCGGTGGGTTTGCACCCCAACAGCTCCAACAGAAGGAAATACCCAAGGGGTGGGCATGGCTCAGTTCCACTTTCACTTAACCAGCGTGGAAAGAGACAGGCTTCCACCAGTCCAGAGAGCTGGGTGCCAACAGGGCTACGTGTCTGCCAGACCCAGGCTGGCTCTGGGGCACCGTCTCCATCTAGACTCACAGCCAGGAGCAAGCCAGCCAGGGAGGCAAAAGGAGAGCCAGGAGGCACCGCCTTCCACCCCAAGGGCTTGCTGCAAGTTCCTAGCAATTCAGAAGAAAGCTTTCTGCCCTGGAAAGCGGAGCATTACCCTTCACAGGGCTGCACAACAGCTAAGCGCAGCACTTTGCCTCTTAGAGCAAAGCCACCCCTGCCATCAGCCAGCACCAAGTGCTGCAAGACAAGTATCTTTGCATGAGGTGCTGCTCTGCTGCAGTCCTGGGATGTGGGGCCAGGCAGCCCCCAGCCCATGGGGAAGGGAGGCTTTCAGAAACGTCCCGCGACAGTCAAACACCTGACTTCAAACTTTGAGAAAATCAGTTGCAAGTTTGGCGACCTAAAGCCGTTGTTTGCGAGCTAGAAGCTTCCAGATGCCTCAGCCAAACAGTAAATACAAAACATAACTTCCAAAGGCCCCTGAGCGCTGGTGGAGACGTTTCTGGCGGGGTTACGCAGCCTCGTGCTTGGACTGAAACTTGGAAGGAAGCAGCCCATCGTCTGCTGAACAATTTAACTCCAGGACACCGGCATGCCTTCATTTCCCGCGCACATCTGCCCCGCACACCACAGGCGGCCGCGCAGCCACTCCCTGAGCAATAAACAGGAATGGGGAGGCTGCCAGCAGCCCCCTGCCAAAGCTACCCCCTCCCCAGAGCAGGTCTTTGCCCCCTGCTCCGTGACGGTGGCAGGTACCGGCTGTCCTTGCTGCAGGGACAGGGGAAGAGCAGTGCGGTGACAGCCACTCAGCAGTGCCAGGACATGGGTGGTCACCTGCTGGGCTGCTGCTGCTGGACACTATGGCTCCTGCTGCCCCCCTACCCTGCACAGCAGCACCCCTTGTCCCTCTCCCCAGCGTGTGGCACCTCTGTCTCTTGCCACATGTTTGTCCTGCCCTGTTGAGGGCTCCTGCCTCTGCCTCCCACCCTCAAGCTGGGTGACTCACTCCCAGGCTGGCAGGAAAAATACTTTCCTAGTGACTCCCACACCAAAGAGGAGGGAAGGGTGTTCCCCCCTCCTATTTGCACCCACACACGCTACTCTGCTGCTAATGGCACACGTGTCCTCCTCACCAAGCTACTAGTATCTCATCAGTCCCCCAGCACCTTGCCTCTTTGCTCTCCTGGTTTTTCAGCCACCAGGCAGGGCCTGACCCCTCCCCATTTGCTCTTGGCTTGCCGGGTACGTTCTCCTCTGGGTTTTGGCTGTTTGGCGATTAGCTGCCAGAATAACGGGGCAATTGCTGGGGGTCAATGTCAGGTCCTCCCCGAGGCTGGCAGGTAAAGTCAATGAGATTGCTTACTAGCCTGCAGGGTGATGGAGTTAGCCACAGGGTACCTATTTCTAATCCCTTGCTGCCAAGCGTGCCCCATTTGCAAGCAGACACCAAAAGCAACCCCATGAATGCAGTTACCGGCTCTCCTCTTGGCCCACGGTCACCTGGTGATCCTGGGGCCCCTCTTTCTCCATTGCTGCCCTGCAAAAAGATGGTGGGAATACAAAATCAAGACCTGCTCCCAGAAGCAGCAAAGCCCTCCCTCGCTGCCCACATCTGAGCAAGGCTCACCCCCAGAACCTCCTCCTCTGCAGGGTACCAGCCTCTGCCCGTGCCCTGCCAGCACAGTGCCCAGCAGCAGTGTCTTGACTTACCCGTTCTCCAGGAGGACCATCTGCACCAGGAGCACCCTACAGAGAAATGACAGGGGTGGTCAGACAGTGGGTATGGCCAGCAAGCATACATGGGGGACATCATGGGCACAGGACTCACCTCATCACCAGTCTCTCCTGCCGGTCCAGGCTCACCCTGGTTTCCACGCGCGCCCTGGGTGAGCAAGCCACGGGGGTGCAAAGTCAGCGGGTTGTGGAGCAAAGCCCAACACACTTGCAGAGCCTTGGGCAAGCTCTGCTTCAAAGCCAAGGCTGGCCCAGGGGATCTCTCCCTCTCATGGAGGGCAGAGGATGGTCACACACAGGCGCATCACTCACCTTCTCTCCAGGGCTGCCGGGAATTCCCTGTCGACCGGGTTTTCCATCATCCCCAGGCTCCCCCTTCACAAGGACACAAGACACCATCAAGAGCACATCCAGCGTCAATGGTGGATTTCAGCTCTCATGGCACAGAGGTCATCAGGAACCCCAGTGCACCCCAAGCTGGGTTGTGGTCTCTCTCCAGAGAGCTCCCCACTCCTCTCATTCCATCCACACAGCATGACCCATCTTATCACAGCAGCCCCCCAACATCTCAGCGATGCTCAGGCCAGGCTTGTTGGCATCCGCTAAGCTTGGGCACACTGGGAGTCACACCAGCCAGATCTTACTGTGGGTGGTGGGCAGTGCCCTCTAGAATAGGCGTGCCCTCAACCAGCGCAAGGAGGCCAGTGATGGGGCAATCGCCTCCTCTCCTTCTTGTAGGAAAAGGGTCCCAACACTCTTCCTTCTAGGTGAGACTGGGCAGAGTGGTTCACCTTTCCTCCTTTTTGTCCGTAAGCACCAGGATCTCCCTTTGGTCCAGGCGGGCCTTGAACTCCCTGTTGAAAATAAAGACAACATCACTGAAAACCAAAATGGTGACGCTCTGTGTGGGGAAACTGGGCATGGACTGAGCATCCCATCAATCTGGTCTACAGCTCCCTAGCAGGATGGGTAGGAGGGCTATGTACTCAGGAGTGACATGGGGATGGCATGGTACTCTTGGACCACAGAGCCATGCAAGCAATGTCACAACCACATTGCTGAAAAACTGAGGAAAATGGCAGAAAAGGTCTTTGCTGGGCTGCTGTGGCTGGTGCCACCACGAGTGTGTCATCCTGGGAGAGTGGAAACAAGCAGTGAAACTGGAGAAATGCAATGTCAGAAAAAAGTTTCCCCGGAGTCCTCCAAACTCCCCAACATTTTCTGGGTGGCTGATGATAGCAGGCTGAAACTAGTTATTCCTGGGCTTCCTTCTCTGACACTGAGCTCTTCTTTGCCAAGTTCCTTGTATCTCCAGCCAAACGTTCCCCCGGTGTGCAGCTTCCCAAGCAGCCCCATGCAATGAGGGACAGTTTCCAGGCAAAGAAAAGGCAGAATTCCCTTGGGACACCCCCGAGGTGCCACACCTAGGATGAATATTTCGTGTCTAGAGGCATATTTCCAAGTGACACAACTCCCTCCCACAGTTCTTCCTCTTGAGGGGCCATCATGGCAAACCTGCTGCGCCGTTTCATTCGCATGCAAGGGGTGCCCACAAGGTACGTACGTCAAATCCAGGTGAGCCTTTGCAGCCAGGTAACCCAGGGTATCCCGCTTCACCCTGTCAGACAGACAAAGCAGGTGTCTCCATGAGAGCAGTGCCCGTGGGAAGATTCCATCCATCATCCCAGTGCCCTGAAGGAGACATCTCAGCCCTGACCCAGGCTGGCAGGTGGTTGGTGCTGCAGGGAAGAAGCCCCACTACCCCATGTGGGGCATTGGCTTCATTCTGAGACCACACAATAGTTTTAGAGGAATATCTTGGCAAAAGCCAGAGTCTTCAGTGTAAGCAAGGTGTTCCAGAGCCATGATTTACCTTCATGCCGTCAATGCCATCAATTCCACGCCTGCCCTTCTCACCCTGAAATGGAGAATAGGGAACATGAAAATATTTCCAAAACCCCCTTTCCCCCACCAAGCATCAACCATAAAGAATAAATGGTGCAAAACCAGAGGCTGACCTTGGCTCCTTTGGCTCCTCTCGAGCCCTGCAAAGGGAAGGAGAGAGATGTTAGACCTCCATGCAGAGCGATCCAGCCTCCCACTATGTTGCCATCCCCACACCAGCTCAGTCCAAAGTTGCAAACATCCACTGTGCCCCTGTGCACTTCTGGTCTCTCTCCTTCTGCCTGGTTGTGCCCCCCGCGTGGTGCTTGTCTGATCCCCCAGGCTGTGCCAGCTGCAAACCGGCTGATCCCGTTGGATCCCCGCTCCTGGCACAGGCAGAGCCAGCAGGAGGGATGGGTGCATGGGCACATAGCAGACCTCAACACCACGCAGCTGCAGTGGCAACCTGGGGTAACCAAGCCAGGGGATATAGGGATCACAGAATCCCAGTGTGGTGGTGATTGGAAGGGCCCTCTGGAGATCATCTTGTCCAACCCCCCTGCTCCAGCAGGGTCACCCCGAGCAGGGGGCCCAGCATCGCAGTGTCCAGGTGGGTTTGGAATCTGCAGAGAAGGAGACTCCACAACCCCTCTGGGCAGTCTGGGCCAGGGCTCTGTCACTTTCCAAGTAAAGAAATTTTCCCTCATCCCCTCAACATCGTTGATGTCCTCACCTTTTCTCCGCGAGTTCCTTTGTCACCCTAGAAATGAAAGGAAAGAGACAAACGGGAGAATGAGAACACTTGGAGCGCAAAGCCTGTGCCCCATCTCGGAAACACACCCACAACCCTGTAGCCCTACGTACCTTCATTCCTTGGTAGCCAACAGGTCCCATGTCCCCTGGCCTGCCCTACAAGACAGAAACATGGTGTTACAGAGACAGATAGTGTCACCATCATTGCTATGGGGCATTTTCCCCCCAGGCTCTCAGTGCAGGGCTCAGGCCCCAGCTGCAGGAGGGTCTCTCCTGACCATGCTCCTCATTTTCCCCATCTAGGGGCACAGGATCGTTGTTGGAGGGCCATCTCTAGCCCTTCCTGATGGTGAGGGAAACTGGGCACTTGGGGACACTCCATCTGGGATGAAAGGGCAGAAAACCCTTGTGAAGGAAAATTGGTGTGTGCACGACACATGGGGAATGCACAACCTGAGTAACTGCACACTCACGTGTGAGGGAGAAATTCACCTCCCAAAAATAAGTGTACCTAGTAAAAAAAAAAAAAAAACCCCAAAAAAAGGGAGGAGGAGGGAAATAGTTTCCTCATGCTCTTAGCTTCTTATTTACCAAAGGTTTCCCTGTAACACTGCCCTGCTTGTCATTTCACAGGACGCGGGAGGGAGCCCAGAGTCCACCTCTGGGCTGGTATATGTGAGTCAGAGACGTATCCTCTAGGAGGAACGGCTGTTTTCAGTGAGGAACAAGGAAGCCTTGTAGCAGTAGAGGAGGAGTCCCCCCTGTTGCCTGCCAGGAGCCAGTGCTCAGCAGCTGGCTGTGACACCATTGACTGCCCCACGGAAACAGGGTGATGCAGAGGCAAGGACTGGTAGGGATGCACCCAAGAGATGTGGCCAGAACTGGTCAAAAAATAGCTCCTGCGCAGAGTCATCGGGGCCATTCCTTTACTTACTGGGTCTCCAGCCTCTCCTTTCTGGCCGGGAAGACCTGGCTTGCCTCTTTCTCCCTGCAAAACAGGACACAAAGAAAGTTAGCCCTTCATCGCCAGAAAGAGAATGACAACCTGTTGGAAGGAGAGCAGAGAGGATGGTAGCAGCGATGCTTCGTGGATGTGGGAAGCAGATGATGCCAGCTGCACAGCAGTACAATATCAGTCCTCATCCATCTCCCCATGGGGCAGTGGCAGGGTGCGAAGGACCCACGCCCCATCACTCTCTGACCATCCCCAGTGAGCTCGTCCCACCACCCCAGTTGTGCAGCATGGCCATGGCTGGTCCCTCACCTCATTGCCTGGGTCACCAGGAGGTCCAAGGGGCCCTCGGGGAGGCTGCAGGAGAGAGGTGTGGGTTAGACCAGCCACCGAGGCACAGCCTGGGGCCATGGGGATGCGAGGGAAGGGGGCAGGGGGTCTCAAAAGCCTGACTCACCTGGCACTCGAAGGTGCAGCACTGCCCAGAGAGGAGAAAACAGCATTAGAGGTGGCAGGCAACACCAGGGACAGGCTGCACCCTGCTCAGGGGAGCCCTCCAGGCTGGCAGGGCCAGGGAGGGGCTGCCTGCAGGGCAGACCTGTGCCACCAAGGCCCTGCTTGGTTGTAGGAGACCCACGGGGGACGTGCTCAGGCACAGGATCGTGGGGGAGCAAGGCTCCAGGGGACACTCACCGATTGCTCCGTGTTAAGTTTCTGCAAGACAAGGAAGCAGAGAGAAGGGGGTTGAGAGGGATGGGTGAGCCCAGGGAGGAGGCAGGCTGAAGAGGGGGCAGGTGGTGCTCACAATCATGTCAATGATGGTGTTGATGGTTTCCTCCACGTCAAGCTCCCGGGTCGGCTTCAGGCTGGTGGCGGTGAAGTTGCGGCGATAGGCATGGTCTGTGGCTATGATGTTGAGTCGCTGGTCCTAGGGTTGGGGAGTCGGGAGGGCAGAATGAGACCTGAGGGCACCTGGGCAAGACCTGTCCCCAGAGACCACTGTGGGGACCTACATCATCTCTTGAGACAGGGGCTCTGAGGAGCACTCGGAGCCTCCCTCGTTGTGCTGGGGGTCCTGTGGTCCCACTCAGGACCCCTCCAGGGAGCACCTCTGCTGCATGATCCCTACCAGGTGGTTGGGGGAGATGGCAACGGAGAACACTTTGATCCCCAAATGTTTGGCTTCATTGGCAGCATCATCCAGGCCTCCGCAGGGCTCTTTGTACCCTTCCAGTGGGTGTCCATCCGTCACCACGATGAGGTATTTGTTCTCCTTGTGATGGGAGCCGCTGCAAGTGTTTAAACACAGGAGGTAACGTTGCGAAGATTTAACCAATTTAGCTGTAGAGGAGAGTTTAAAGCATCTCTGGACACCCACCCCAGGCAATGCCTCATCTTATGGTCAGGGCACAGCCCATCCCAGCAAAACCAGAGCACTAGCAACCTGCCAGCCCCATGCCTATTTCATACCTAGGTGACCTCCCCTCCCATCCTGGGGACGGCTCTGCACAATGCAGAGATATCCTAACCCAGAAGCTCCCAACCTCAATCCACCATGGCCACACCACCAGCATCACCCCCTGTGCTGGGCCCAACCCCGCTGCCTTACCTGATGAGCAGCTCCTCGATGCCCCGCTTTATGGCACAGTCGGTGTAGGTGCCCTTCCCAATGTAGTTCACAGCTGAGACACGATTCTTCAGCTCGTTCCGGCCGCTCGGCATCGCGGTGAGGCTCTTGATGAGCACAACCTCATCGCTGTAGTGCAGGGCACCAGCGTTCCAGACCAGGTTGCGGTCGCAGCGGTAGTACCTATGTGGACAAACAGGACAGTGGCTTTCAGCACTTTGGTCCACGTCTCATCAACTACCTCTACCTCACTTGCACCTGCCTGCCAATTGCAAATCCTCTGCCAAACATCTCAGGGCTTTGCTCTCCTGCAGGGCTGGGATGGGCTTCGCATGCAAAGCCCAGCTTTGGGAGCTGGGCAGTGTGCTCAGCAGGTGGAAGGGCAAAGGGGTGCAGCTGGTAGGTGCCCACAGGGGTCAGACAGCTGAGCAGAGAAGCTTCCCAAAGAGGTACCAGGCTGTGGGGGCTGGAGCTGAGCAGAAGGTGCTGAGCCAGCTGGCCAGGTGTGTGTGTATGAGGCAGGTAACCACCACAACACCCTACACAGGTCTGCTCCCTCTGAAAGATGCTCTGACTCAGAAAGGGATGAGTGTGGTCTTTAAGCTCTGTCCTGGCACTGTCACAGCCTGCATCTGTGACTCCCTGGCATGGGGACATCACAACTCCCTTTGCTTTGGCCAGTTGCCCCCAAAAGGATCCTTTCAGCGTGCTGGGGCCAATCCCAAAGGGATGGGGTCGCACAGCTCCCTTGCTTCCTCATCTTCTCTCTGCCTAGCAAGACCTCTCCCAAACCCACCTGAGCATTGCCTACTCCTTTCCCCTCCACCCCATCAACTGCCTCACCATGATCCATGCCAACCACGCCACACATGCTGTGGGATCCTGGCAGCGTGGCGTGCACGGTGGTGGCTTGTGGCTTGCAGGAAGATGTCTCCAGAGCAGGTGGGCACAGGGGTGTCAGGATGGGCTCAAAAAGGTCTATCCATCTGTTTGCATGCAGCAGGCGCTCTGGACAAAGCCCAGCACCTTGCTTAGTAGAGTCATGCTGCACTGACTGCAACCTGGCAGGTTATTCCCAAGCACAAGGCTCCTGGATACTCAATGCTTTGTAAGGTAGCTCTCTTGCCTGCACAGGTGAACTGTTAACTCCTCCCATTTGTCTTGAGATGGCAACCTTGCCCCTCCAGCTCACGTAGCACTGAGACATCCCCACAACACCCCTCTGGGCACCAGCACACCCCTCCTACTGTCTCAGGGGGCTTAGCAAGACCCAGGTGTCTCCAGGTCTTATCATGCTCTCTGGATCTCCTGCCAGTGGGTGTGCCACGGCCTTTGCCTCCAGCTCTTCCCAGCATCACCTCACTCTGGGATCTGGGAACTCTGGTGCCCCTGGGCACCTTCACTCTGGGAAAAGCAGCATCAGACCTGGGTTGGTGGCACCAAGGGTGGGTGAGGAGGAGGCAGATAAAGGGCTGGGCAGCGGGTTGGGTAAAGGGAACTCCACAGGGACCCCCAGAGTTGGTTCAACACTGCAGTGTGTCCTGGGGAATGCCAGTTCCAAGGGACGGTTTGCTCTGCAGGGTGCCCCCGATTGCTGGGTTTAACATCAGAGGTGCCCTGCTGCCACCTAAGGACCCGGGTTGTCCTGAGCCTGAGTAGCCGATGGCATGGGGATCAACATCACTATGACCCTGCAGAACAACCACCTGGCCAGCTGGAGGTGGTGGGGCTGGGGTGCCACGTCTGTCACTCCAGGAAGCCGCTGCTTCCCGAGGGCGGGTGCAGGCAACTCTGCTGCCCTTGGCTCAGATGGAGCAAAAATGGGGCGGCCTCAGACCAGGGACTGGGAGAGGGAGGAGACGCTCCCGCTCCCATCCCTCTCGCCAGCATCCCTGCTTTCTTCCTCTCCCTCCACGCATGGGTGTGCAGAGCAGTCTCAGCACCCAGCACCACACTCCATCCCTAAAACAGTCTGAACGAAACCCCAGGAGGTGTACCTGCTTGTCAGCTTATCAATGAACCGGTTGGTGAAATCTTTCACTTGGGCAACCAGGTCCCCAAAGGGCTTCACCCTCAAGGCAACGCTCTCTGAGGTGTCCAGGACGAAGAACAGGTCCACGGGGCAGTCTGGGAAGAAGCAGAGAGGCTGGAGTTGGTGCATAGCCCCACTGCATCACCTCTCCAGCCCAGGCACCCCACACGTCCCCAGCCCCGCTCCCGTCCTAACAGGCTCCCAGGGACTGCACTAAGGGGACATATCCTGACCTCACACGAGACTCACGAGCACATGTGCATGGGTGAGGTTGCTCGTTTTTGTTTCAGCATCAAGGGTAAGCTGGATCGAGCACACATTCGGAAAATATCACTTTCTGGCATTTAACACCTTCCTATACATCCCCCCTGCTCTGCCCCTTTACATTCAAAGGAGCTCTTTGCAAGACCAATATCAGTTATTTTCTCAAACAACCTGCAGCTGCAATAATCACGTAAAAGTTAAAATTAAGACATGACAGCAATTAAAACCATGAGAAACTAAGGATTTCCTGACATGTCCTGGCACAAATATCACCGCAGAGGAGAGCGAAAATGAAAACGTCCCTTAACAGCCAGTTCAAAACCAAAATATTTCAGAAAGCTAAACTGGTATCAGCTGTTTCCACCCGCTGCATCCCAGTAACACCTGATAAGACAAAGCCAAGCAGAAAGATCCAAAAAAACCATTAAAAGTGGGTACATCTTCCAGATCCTTTCTAACCCTCCATCGCTCTCCTCGGCAAACACAACTCTTCCCCCAAAACGTCCCAACAAAACTGTGGCTGTGTGAGGCAGCAGAGGCGTCCGCCCAGGAGAGAAAGAGCAGCCGGGCTTCTCTGCTGATCTCAGGAAGGAAAAAAACCCACCCTGGGAAACAGCCTGGGCTTACCTTCTGCATTTGCGACCCGGGTGGCGATTTCTGGGCGCTGAGCCCATGACACCCCCCCCAGGAAGGCGGCCGGGAGCAGCAAAATGAATAGAAAGTCTCGGAGCCTCATTTTGCCTGGTTCAGATTATCATCGAGCTGGACTGAAGCAAAAAAAAAAAA
>WEIS01114312.1:0-11137 GCA_013389965.1 Todus mexicanus | reverse complement strand
GCAGAAGGACCTTGGTTGGAGCTGGTTAGGACACCGAGGTCATTGCTGCCCAGGCAGGTCAGGATGCCAGTGAGTCCAGGACACTCTCCCAGTGTCCCACTTGAGTATGTACCAAACCTGTCCTATACATGAAATCCCCATCTCTTGGTTTTTGAGTCCCTGGTTCTCTCACTGTGCAGAGCATGAACCTGCCTCTCTTGCTGCTTTCACTTCCCAAGGAAGCCTGGGGAAGGGAAAAAAGACCTTTGTGAAATAAGGAAGCAGAGAGAGTGCTCTGGCATTTGCAAATGTCAATACTTTCACCAATGCCAGTGTCACTTGGTAATAACCTTCACGGCTGAAACTGCAGGATTCCTGGGTAGGAAGGGCAAAAGTGCAGGAGAAATGTCACTAATGGCTCACGGGTTGCTGACCTGGTCCCCACCCCACTGAGCTTCTACTCATCTAGCCATGCTTTGCGACAGATTTTAGGAAGATACGACGCTTCCCCTTCGCCACCTATTTTCCAGAAGAGTCAGTGACATGTGCAGCATGGGCCAGCAGCCCTCCTCCATCTTCTCCTTCAGAGGATGCAGTGTCACTGGCAAAACCCAGACAGGCGGTGGGGGACAGCTAGTACAAAAAATTGCCTCCATCTACAAAACCAGAGCAGCTCCTTCAGCAACAGGGGGTTTTTCTTTCAATGTTCATATCTGAATACACTGTAAGCTTTTCTTTCCATTACAGTCTTTCTAGGGTGGCCACAATTCACACTGCACATACTCACCAGCATGATTCACTCCTTCGTCGGGAGCATAAAGCTAAATATTTGTGTGAAAAAAAGAAGAACTTCTGAAGTGTCCACATCTGGGATACTTCATTCCTGCAGCCGTTTACAATAACTACAGACCAGTTCTGAAATATTTATATATTAACTGGATGTGCAGTCTGATATTACCAGTTCCTCAGCCCTGCACTTAAAAGGACAGCCACCTACCACGGGCAGATGCTTCCCAAAGTATGATGTCAATGTTTGCTTGGGCTTTCATGCCGAAAAGACATTCCACTCAAATACCTGACATTGTTTCCAGCCACAGCCAGCTTTCAACAAGAACCGAGTAAGATGGTGCTGCTTGTCCAGAAAAGCATTATTAAACACTCTCATGCTTTTTTCCACACCCAGCTGGCATGCCTGTGCTTTTCAGGATACTGGTCTTCATCTGTGCTAGAGGGGAATATTTGTTGTCTTCTCAGGATCAGACTGGAGCTCCTACTTTGTCTATGTCCACATAGATGGAGCAACAGCTCCATCCTTTTACTACTCAAATTTCGCACAGTGTAACTTGAGGCTGAATGCGGACCATGGTTTCTATGTGCAAAACTTACTTTAGACACCCTGATCCCAAGTGGTTAACAGCCACGCTCTCACTTCTCTCATTCTGGAGAAAGGCAGAGAACTCATCAGTTCCTCCAGAAACATCTTAGTTATCTTGCTTACACCAGCCAGCACAGCCAAACTGAAGTCAGAATAATCTGTGGCTACAAACATCGCTTCCAAGCACAAGGAAAGCATCAACCCGTGCTTTGTGTGAGAGTTCAGTACCACTCCGTGCATCCTCGACTTTCTGCCTGGATAGTGTTTATCCAAATCAGATGTGTATGACGCTCATGCTTCCAACACGCAGGGTCAAAGAACGAGATATGGCAGAGAAACTTAGCCACTCAACCCCCCCCCCCACATCATGGCAGTAACACACAGCAGCTGTTTGTCTAAACACCCTAAAAATGCTCACCCATCAGTTTGTTCAGTTGCCCTTGGGGCATGGCTCGGAAAGCTTCATTTGTCGGAGCAAACACCGTGAAGGTACCTGGCCTGTTCAAGTTCTCCGTTAGACCTGCGGACTGGATGGCAGCCACCAACGTACTGCAAAACAAACACACAGAAAATGCTTCCCTATAAACTGTGTTGGTTGGTCTTTGAGCAATTGCATGTTGTGTTCAAACAAGAGCCGTGAAGTTAGAAATGCAAAATCCTGCTGGGCTCAAATCGATAAACCAAGAAGTTGATCAGGTAGGAAATGAGCCTATGAGGTCCAACCAGAATATCTGAGAAATATGAAAGCAACCTCGGAATGCTGACTTGGATGAAATGATAGTGAGGAGACAGAGAGGTCTGGCCACAGTAGCTCTGATGGGCAGAGGTGGGTTTGGAGTCAGCTTCTTGCTGTATTAAAGGGGACCACACACTCTTGCTTCACAATTCATTGAAGGCTTATTTGAAGTCTCAATCCCTATAATTTAGGGATGAGACCATGGTTTTGGATGCTCTTTCTGCATTAATATATACATATATATTCATGACTACAACCCATAACAAATAGAAACTGGTTTGGCAGCTCGTCTGCTCCTAACTAGCGCTTAGGAAGGGCAGAAGTGTCACCTGAAGCGATGGTCTGCCTTGAGAACATCCATCACTGAGCCAGTCGGGGGAGTCAACATTTTGTCCACGGTAAAGAGGGTCCCAAACCTTCCTCTCTTGTCATGGGCAGCAATGCAGGCATTTTCAATGCAAAGGTTCTGCAAACAAAATTACCGAAAACCCCCAGAGATTTGATTAGCATATGCTTCAGCACATGCTTCAAAAGAGAGAGATTTTCCTGCTTCCCACAATGCTCAATTACACTTTTTATGTGATTGCCACAACATTAGAGACACGGAGCACCCTTCAGCCGTACAGAGCACTGCGCACTGTGAGAACTTACATTGCGGTACACAAAAACTCTCAGCTCCTTGTCACCCAGGGTCTGTAATTTCTGTCCATGGTAAAGGTATTTAGAGGAGAGCTGCTCTTTAACAATGTGGTTCAGAAGCAAGTTTTTCATGTTGCTGTCAACAACGGGGAGTCCATCTGCAGCAAAAAGTATGGAAAGAACTAGTGATTCACTCAAAATGACCACTGAGACACTAAAGAAAGTCTGAATATACAGTACTACCCACATCAGTTTTTAAATGGAAAGCTAAATGCCACTGCCTATAGCTGAGGCATTTGAGACAGGATCTGCAAACTTAAGCATTGAAACTTGGCTGAAGACTGTTGGGAGGAGATCTGTGGGCCAAAACTGATGGAAGAAAGGGATTCTCTCCCCAGTTTACCTTTGAACACATCATTCACTGGAGCAAGGAGGGTCAGTCGCTCACTGCCGGTCAGGTGAGAACTGAGACCAGCTTGTCTGAAAAACTCCGTAGACTTGGAAACTTCAGATTCTTGTGCCAACTCGAAGAGAGTCTTAGCTGAAACAAAAAGCAACTCATAGTAACCTTGCATAAAACGCAAGCCACCCATCGCTACAAAATACCTATATCCTCTAAATCCAGGATCTCCTTGGCAAAATAGACAAAAGAAAGGCAAGAGAAAGAAAGATGTGAAGAGGCACCAGTACCTGAGTCTGGGATCAGCAGCTCATTAACAAAATGTACGACGCCGTTGGTTGCCAGGACATCCTTGTTGGCAATGATGGGCTTTCCGTTGAGGGTCAGCTCTTCCCCACTGCAGCCCACGTCCAAAGTGGTTCCTTCCAGAGTCTCCATTGTCAGGCCCGCGATGATGGCTTCAGCACACATGGCTGACTTCAGGATGTGATGGTTCAGCAGGTCTGGAAGAGAGGCAAGTGTCTCAGTGAACTGCAAAATCGACTAGGAAATTATTGCAGCTTTTGAGGGTCCTGCTCAATAGCGAGGACCTCCTGTACTCTACTGTACTGTATGGGGCTCCACTCCAAAAGATGCACAGTCATTTTAAATTGTGCTGATTTTAATTCTGCAGCTTATGAATTGAAATTCCTTACGCACCTTTGCCAACTTCAAAAAGTTTCATGTCGTTATTCAACTCACTTGTCAGGGGATGTTCAATGGATTAGATACTAGTTTTCTCACATCTTGCTGTATGGATAGAAATCACCATTCCATAAAGGAGGAAAACTCAGAACAGGGACTGCCTCAGCTCCCTCCTCCATCTCTGGACACCACTTTCTGTCAGGTCTACACATCTACCATATCTACATCCAAAGAGGTCTGGGTTGTCCCGTTTAAAAACCTGGAGTCTGTCAAATCCGTTCTGTGCAGCTCTTCACAGAGTGCATCAAGGAGCCGTTCAGATGTCCACAAGAAGGAATTTAGAAGAACTCAGAAATACTCTTCAGCCTCTCAATAGGCTCAGTAAACAAACACTTACCCCTCAGGGCTTCTGGGTCCCCCAGGATCCTGTTCAGTGTTTCTCGTGGGATCTTTTGAAAGGCTTCATCAGTTGGAGCCAAGAGCGTGTACTGGCCTTCGCTCTCCAGCAAGCTGCTGAGATCAGAAGCAGCCACAGCCGTCTTCAGACAAACATGGAGAGAGGGTAAAACACATTCAGCCAGGATACAGAGGTCAGCAACTTTGTCCAGGCATACACTAAGGGCCAGATTTACTAAGGCTTTTATAATTTCAGAGGACTTACAAACAATCCTGAATAACTTCTTTCAGTACTTTGGTCCCTTTATAAATTTGACCTGGCCCTCTCTCGTGCTCCAGAAATTTGAGTACAAGAGCCCTTTTTTTGGCAAGACTCAGAGCTAGTTCAAATACCCTGATATGCCTGGAAAGGGTCACCATAGTTCCAGTCAATAATTGAGATCAGAACCCACAGCTGGCTAACTGCAAAACCTCTGTGCTTTTAAAGTTACTCCTTAACCTGGCAAAAGCCAAGGCAAATAAGTTTGTACTCATCAAATCTGAAGAGTTAATATCTCCTAAGGTTAAGAAGAATGAGGAGACAGACTCAGTCTCTTTGCTGACAGCAATGGCAGGGGGACAGTTATTCTCCTAAACCCCTACTTGTGCTGATATCAAACACTTCTCTTCCTAAAGAAAAATAAGTTACGTTCGTACAAAGATTTTATCAGTAGCTTTCGAGCCACAGCACCAAGGCACTGGGAAACCCTTCATGACCATTCACTGGGAGTGGGATGACTGACCATCTCTAAAAAGCCCTAGAGTACATGTGGGGTGGCCTCACCCGAAGAGTTTCCAGGCTTTCCTCAGTCTCGATGATCTGCTGGATGGTGTTTGTGGTGGTGGCGATGACTTTGTCGATGACGTGAACCACTCCATTGGTGGCATGGTGGTCAGCTTTCAACAGCCTGGCACAATTGACCGTCACAATCTACAGAAGGAAAGAGCCATGGGGTGTTACGTACACTAAAACAAGAAGGTAAAGCAGCCTCTGCTGGGTTTCTACTTCAAACACCATGAGCACTGTAATATTAAATCAGCAGGAGCAGAAATGTGGCTGTCTAAAAAAAACACGCAAAGAATGAGAACACTTTATCAAAAACGTTTGAATCATTTCATCTTTGAAGAGCCTTGAAAAATAATCAGTGGCTTTGTCTACTCTGCACCATCAAGACATCAAGGCATTTGGACTTGATCTTAAAGGTCTTTTCCAAACTAAATGATTCTGAGACTAAGAAAATATGCAAGAACCAATACTTGGGCAAGTTACACAGCAATGTGGGCAATGTCTCTGCAACAGCAGTGAGGAAACTATCTGCATATAAATATTCTTTCCAAGCTCTTTCTAAATATCCTGAATCAATAGCTGTCAACCTAAGCGTTACAGAGCCTGGGAGGTCCAAGGACAGCGTAGAAGGCGCAAGGCAGCAGAAAACCAAGCTTGCTGTGGTTTAACACAGAGGTCTTACCCCATTGGGATAGTGGTGAATCTGGATAGGCAGGTCCTGGTACATGGAGTTAAGTGTTGTCCCATGTTTCATATCATCCGTGAGGACCCGTTTGTTCACCATGTGGTAACGAAGGGCATTGAGCAGCTCAATGTTAACGTTACTGACTAAGGAATCCAGAGTTTCCTGAAAACCAGAAAAATTCATTTTTCAGTGCTGGGTGCAATTAAGACAGTTGTGAGAGGGAGCCAGGAGGTCTGGCTGCAACCAAGATGCTTCCAAGGTGTGGGTGCGTATTAAGTGATGCTTTCAGCCTTAAGTCATCCCTCAAGAGCTCTAACTTTCATAAATCTTTATCTTTTGCCTTACAACAGCAGCCACCAGCTCTGGCATCCCTGTCCTTGGCAGACAAGAGGATGATGGCAGCAAGCTCCTGTGGGGGATCACTGCATTGAAATGTGCAGTAAAGCAACAAAAGGCATCACTCTGGGCCAAGGACAAATACAGCAGGAGACCTTTCCTAACAGCATCATCCCTGCAAGGGGCTCTGCTGGTGCAGGTTTGGGGCAGAGAGGACAGTCAATGAAATGCCTCCTCCCTACTCCAATAGTTCTTCGTACATATTTATGGACAAGTGCTTTAAACCTGGGATGTAACTGGACATGGGCTGTACAGTTGGGACTCTCCCCTGTTCACACTGATGTTCCACAAGGATGGAAGCACCAGCAGAAAAGCAGTGACAAGTTCAGGAGTGGAAATTTCACATGGTACAGAGTGATAAAATCAAAGCCTATGTAAAAGAAATTTATATATAACTGAGCACAGGAACGCAAGGCTGCAGAAAGGCTGCAGGTTTACAGAGGCTCCAGTTGGGACTGGCTACTTGTGCTAATTATTAAGAACAATCAGAGTGGTAAAGTAAGGGTCAAGAAGAAAAATAAACGGGATGGAAAGTCTCTTGCTGCAGGTCTCAACACAATCTCTAATGGTAAGTAGCAGAGAAAACTGAATGAGGTGACTTTGCTCAGCTGCTGGAGAGCATCCACATCTCTCTAGGGCTGAGTCTTTCAGAAACAGAACTGATGGAGCTGATGGACCAGCACAGTGATTCCCACCTTAGAAATTCACAGTCCATCCCACATCAGTGTCTGTTATGTCCCACTATGTCCCACATAGCATCCCTCCCTATCTAGTGTCTGTTCTGCACTAGATAGGGCTGGATCCAGACCCCTGCAGAGCTGGATCTCCACTAGAGATGGCCAGAGAATGAGAAGAAAGAAGAGAAATTATATCTTACAGCAGACAAGGACGCCCAGGCCTCATTACTGGGGGCAAAAATCGTAAAACTTCCAGGTCCTTCGATTTCTGGCCTCAGGTTAGACCGATCAGAGTAGAGCTGCGTGGTGGCAGAGCCAACAACTCCCAGGGTTTCATAGATGTTTGAAAGTGGCAGAGCTGAAAGAAGAGAAAGTTATGATCCCAATACATCATTCATCCCTCCCGCATGGCGCTGAATTAAAGGAGAGCTGCTGGTGAGAACACTTGGGGAAATGAAGCATGTCAGGGAACTCGTATCTGCTCATTAATTAGATAATAAATAATCATAGCCTGACAGCTCCAGCCTCAATTACAGCAGCACAGTCCAGGATCTACTGCATCTCTGCAGGTTTCAGTGGAGTTATTCCGGATTTATATGGATGTGAATTGAGGCAAGCAAAGATATTCTCTGCTTTCACCCAATCCTTGTTTGTAAGCAAGCTTTTGGTGCTTGGAGCTGGCAGCTCACAGCTGGTCTCCATCTCCACTGAACCCTCCACACCAGCCCATGTGATTAACTGGGCGGCATCAAACTTTTGTGGAAGGAAGCATTCGGAAAGCAAAAGGAGAATATGTTTTTCTTCAATAAACCCAGTTAATTCCCTCCCACTCGCCACCCGTGGCTGAATGGTATTTTCTCCTAAATGCAATTTTGCTAAACTCATGCCTGCCAAAAGAAAAAGGAGATTGGCAGAGCTGTCTGCTACTCTATCATTCCTTTGTATTGCGTTTCCAATAAATCTATATTACTTCTTGGAATAAGTAGATCCCTATGGTCCTCCCATGCTTGATCAAGTTTAATTATAGCCGCGGTTTTAAGTTGTCTGGAAAATTTTGCATGAGTTGGAGCTGCTTGCTCTGGCACTCAGCTGGTGCTCTGCCGAGTCCATTTCTGACTTGTTCACAGCAATATTGTGCACAAATTGCAAAAATCAAATCCACTTTGAGCAATTTTCTAACATTTCCTTTTACTAGGCAGCTGCATAATTTTAAGAAGTCTTAAAAAAAAGTGAAATATATTTTTACCAGCTGGGCAGCCTTTTTCTCCAGGAACTTTTTCATATCCAGGACAGCACTCGTAACTGATTACTCTGGAATAAGAGATGGATACGGCAGATTAACTGATGGCGGCTCACGGCTTTTTCTCTCTTAACTATAGTTCTGTGTCCACCCATATTTGGTGATGTTTCTGAGCAGACTCTTCTTTAGAAATACGGACTTGAACAAAAGACAAACCACAGTTTTTATCTCCTTCAGGGCGACACGTTGTCAATTTCTCCACTGAACAAATGCAGACAGAACTTCTTTTCAAACCCACGCTTTCCAGGAGACTTTGGATGGGAACCAGTGCCATTGTCCCAACAGATAACCTCTAAGACGCTGAAAGTGCTGCTTCATTTGGGCACATCTCCCACAGGATTCGGGGATCTCCCCAGCTGACTGACGCTGTCACATCTCATCACTGTTTGGGCAACACACAGCAACTATGGCACGGCTGCTTTGCCACGCGTTTCCCCTTCATTTCACCCCATTCTTGTTCACCACCAGAAATTATTTGCTTACTTATGGCAAAATCCACAAGACAGACCTAGAGGGGAAAGAGCATTCCTGGTCCATGCACTGGCACAAGGGCCTGGGGCAAGCCCTGCAAAGACAAATGTCACTGGTGGTGCCACGTTCACCCCTGGGCACCCTGGGCAGTACCACAGCACACGCACCTTTGCTAACACCAGGTAGCTCTGTGCAAGCACCCTCAGTGCAGCAATTCCTCCTGGCTGCTGCAAATTGCTGCTCTGATCAAGCAGTATCCTCCAGGAAAACCAAAAAGGCCAAAGATGCCATCCTGGGGACTCAGAGCCCTCCTGCAGACCCTAAATAAGAAAGAGCTGCCTGATCTGCAGCTCAATAGGAAATAAAAGTCATCTGATTCCCAAACCTGGCCATTTGATGGAACATGTTTTGATACTAACAGGGGGAAAAAAATAAAAGAAAAAGGAAAAAAAAAAACCAATCCAGAAATTCCCATTGATTTTCCACAAGGGATTCTTTCACCTATTGCTCTTACGCTCGGTGTGAAAGGAGCAAGGACGCCTGATGGATGAGCTACGGCAGCGAGGCAAGAGGTGCTCATCCCAAAGACAAGCATCTTCTCTGTGCTCCCAGTTGGATTCGAGAGCCGTGGGATGCGGCGTTGCCGAGCCTCAGCACGCTCGTGCAATGAGAAAGGAAAATCCTCGAGCTCCAGATATTTGTCATCATTTTAACACTGTTAACAAACAGTGGAAATGCCTGGGGTTTAGAAGGGAATTCTTCTGGGTAATTAAGAGCCGGTAAGTGAAACAAATACCTGCTTTTCTGTGACAGAAGCAAATAAATTCTGTGTCACGGTTTCCTAAGAGAATTACAAAGCAAACCCAGACTGATTGTCTAGACATTATATATTCCATGTGGGAAAGAGTTTGCCTAAAGCAATCTCTTCCTTTGACTACTGGAGATCTTAACACCCCGCTGCTCCGCTTTCCCCAGCCCCCAGGTCTCGTGTTCGTTAGAAACACACACTTTCTCCCCCCACCACTTCCCTCCTCTACCTCCGATTTCTCTTTTTTTTCACCCTAGAAACTAAATCCAGTCTAGACAGTTCCCTTGCTTCAGACCTGTAATCAAAGACGAAGAGCTGATTAAAGAGAAATCATTCCAAAGTTCAGCATAAATAATTCCTGAGTGCTGACGTGGCTTTAAAAGGCTTATTTATAGATCGATCGAAGATTAACGAGCTGTGAGGAAGGGGCAGGACACTGATGCACAGAGGCTGCAGCATGGGGCTCGCCGGCTTGAGGCTGCCCCAGCAGCCGGGCGCCTGCAGGAGAGGAGGGCACTGGAAGGGATGGAGGGACCAGGCTGTGCTTTTCAGAGTGTTCCTGGGCATCTCCAGCATCACACCACAAGGGAAGCTAATGGTAAGAAGCACCAAGGCCAGTAGTGAGTGCAGCTCCACCCCTGCAGGGGCTCCTTCAAGCCCCAAGTCTCACTCACCCACTGAAGGTGACCATCAGCTGCTATATGCATTTTGCACACCAGTGTTTTGAGCTGAGCATCAGAGAACTTCTGCAAAGGGCCAAGTGAACATAGAAGTGCCCAAGTGAAGGGTTTGCGCCTACAAGGAGCCAGAGACGAGGACTGTTATAAACAGCTTCAGCCATTTGCCCTCCCACGGCTGGTGGGCTTGGTGGAAGCACAAGACTACTCAGCCCATCCAGAGGCACATGGGTGCAAAGGCTCAAAGTGTGGCACAGGGCTGGGCACGGGGTATCCTCCCAGCTGGTCCTGCAGCCACCTCCAGCCCTCGGGAAGGAGCAGCAGAGCCATGCGCTGCCTCACTTGCAGGACTCTGCATCAATCCCCTACACATCCATATGGGAGCAAGGCTGCTCCTCTGGCATCTCCTCCTCCAGCTGAGCTGTAGCCACAGTCTGCTGTCTGGGAAGGACTATTTCTCCTACACAACCATGAGCAAAGAGCTCACAGGAGAAAACCCTGAACACCTCCCAGCCACCGCACCGCGCGGTAAGTTCTGCACAAAAGCCTTTGGAGTTGCCAAGTCCATCCCCATTCCTGGTGTCCGCTCAGCAGCTACAGCCCAGTACTCTGGGACACGGCGGGTGCCAGCCTTGGGGGTTAAACAAGCAATGCCCCCGCACAAAGGACATTTGTCATCCACTCTGCAACGCTTCTGACCACAATTTCCCGACCTCCTCATTGAGTAATTTTGAGTCTTATCTCTACTGCTTCAGCCTCTGGTTTTGAAATGCTGTGTTGCCTAAATGTCCATCTGTGCCTGACTGCAGAAGCAAGCTCCCTGGCTTTTGTTCGGCATTGTTTCACTGCTGCTGCACTTTCAGGATCTGAAATTAAATTTCGAGCGCATTTTTCAAGGTAATAAAAATAAGCTTAGGCACATATATTAGTGAATAAAGATCCATTTGTAATAATTTCCTGTAATAAAACCCATACGTTGTGTTTTAGTAAAGTAAGTGCCAGAGAGTCATTTTTTTTCCTCCCCTGAAGTGAGGAAAGTAAATCAGACAAGAAAAGGAAAGTTAATTTAAAAAAGGGGAAAAAATGAA
>WEIS01114301.1:0-14628 GCA_013389965.1 Todus mexicanus | reverse complement strand
GCCTTAACTATTCTGTGATTCTCACAGCTTGCTGCAGTCAGTGGAGTTAGTGACCAAGGAGCAGCAGAAAATCCAACCTGGGGGTCTGTATCTTCAGCCACTCTGGAGACGTTGTTTCAAATATCCAACATACAGTTCCTTGCAGCTTTCTCTGAAGAATATGTCATTGCTAGTACAGAATACTGGCTACACAAATTAAGGTTTTATCATATTTTCTCCCCTCTATATATACTAATGATGCCAATGGAAGTTTGTAATTTTGAGATATGTGGCATCATGCATGGGATCAACATCAAGGTCTGCATAAATTCCTGGGAAGCAAGGGTAACAAGGCAGGAATAGACAAGTGATAGTATAAACGGATCAAAGTGTATTTGCTTACATTGGAAGTGTGGTTGGGAATGCCTTCTGATCTTCCTGTTCAAGACCTTACCAGATGGCTTTATCTGACAAATATCTTTCTTTATAATGGCGCTACTTCCAAGTACTTAGGACTGACAATTCTTTTCATAGAACTTGTTAGCATCAGTATCAAGCAATAAAGCATCTGTAATTAGAAACATGTTGTCTGATTTAATTGGAAGTATGTAGTGGATGTGGCCATCTAGAAAAAGTTCTTTTGCCAAGAAACAAACAACGTCTCTCCCTACAGCAAGTGCAGTTAATGTTTTGCTAATTCTTTGTAAGATGTATTAATCTTTTTGTGCTTGTTCCTCCAAACTACTGGAAGAAATTGTTTCTTTTTAATTACACTGCAGCATCTTTACTACATTACTCAATTCAGCTTTAATAATAGTATTATTTAGCACATACATAACATTTTACATCTTCATAGTGGCCTACAACAGTAACTAAGGTATCCCAAAACATCCTGCACTTGAATTAAATAAATACATTACTGTTACTGCAGGTAACTATCTATTTACTTTGCACCTTTTGTGGTGTAATTTAAGATTACACAAACATAACGGAAATCATATTCCTGTTTTATGTCTAGGACCAGATCCAGGTCCTAGGATCTCTCCTTACGCTGTTCACATTCAGCTGTTGTTTGATGTAATTTTCCCCTCATAGACTCCTGCTGAGGAAAAGAGCTCTTTGGGAATAAAGTATGTGTAACACTCTTTTAAGGAACTATAAACTGGAGGCAGTTCTCCAGCCTGGGAAAGGAGATAGAGAGCTATTTTTACTCTTAAATTCCTTTGGGGGAGAGGCACTCAGATACGAATGTGATGAGAGCCGTACAAGTACATAGAGTGTGAGAGAGCAAAGAAGGAAAGAAGTGATTAATGTGGCTTGGCTACACTACTAGCTAGAAGATGAAACTGAACCAGCAAAACCAACAGTTTGACAGAAAGATTTATTTCCAGCTATGGTCCCTTTCAAGTTAAAGATACCTGGGTTTTAAACGCCTTTGACAATAGCTATCACCATCAGCTAGGAATGATTCCTCTTCCTAAAGCAATTGGCTAGATATAACCAGTACCAGTTGCTCTTCCCAAGCTGACTGGTATGCTCAAATCTCTCCCAGGCTTCTCTCAGGCCTCGCTGGAAGTGGCCTGTCTCCAGGGAAGCTCACCAGAAAGCAGGTGAGTGGCAATGCCTCACTCATGCACCATCTGGTAAAGAGCAGATCCTTGATGAAAAATGGCACAGAGGAGTCCCTGCACTGTGTCACAGCCAGGACCCTGGGGCACTGCATCCTCTCCCTTCTTGCTCTGTGGAGCTCCAAAGGGCAAAGCTGCCTAGTTAGGCCCCTACACAATCCCTGACAGCAACAACTGCAGCTCCACTGCTAGCACCAATAGTGCTGGGAGCTCTGTGGGACAAAGAGATATATGCAAGTACAGCCAGGGAAAGATTGTTTCTTCTTTGTTCTTGATTTGACTTTGAAGCAGATGCACTAGTCACCACCAGCCCTTATCATGTAGACCAAACAACTCTGAAATTAGTAATAGAATGGTGGGCATGAAGAAACAGTCTCATAGCTGATTTTGCTTTTTCTTATTTAAAGAAGACAGAAATGTCTAAAAGATTGAGGCAGCAAAGTAAGCTGTGTTTCTAGGAAGATTATGTATTTTTATGCTTTGTTTTGTTTTACTGGGGTTTTGGGGGTGGGTTTTTTTTGGTATGGAGGTTGTCAGTGAGACTATAAATATAATTAGTAGATGTATCAAACTGCAGCCTGAAAAACCTTGAAACATTTTCCACAGTGTGGACATTTGTCCTCAGGAGCTGTTTGTGACTCACTGTTCCTGTCAAGCAGGTTAATGTGCCTTTAGATTTCACGTGACAGAAAATGTATCACAGTGTCAGCTGCATTAGGGAGTGACGAACGCAGCCCGATGGTGTCGGACACCTCGAGGTTGCTCTCAGCAAGCACAGGTAGAAGAAATAATCAGCCTCAGTTCCAAGAAAATAAAAGCATGTGGCCAGCTCGAGGAGACACCAAGCAACCTGTAAAAGCACTCATTAATCTTTATAAAATGAGCCTCACAGGTTCTTGGAGGTAGGGTATGTTGAGCTGGAACATATGTGACCTGCTTATAAGCAGAAAATTGACTTAGAGACAGTATTTGGCCTCTGAACAACATCTTCCATTTTGAAATAATCTTCCACCAGCCCACCTCCCATTGCAAATGTGGGCTGAGCCGCCACAGGGAGCTCTTTGGCTCCCATGAGTGTCTGGGACGTACTGAAACAGGGCACATTCTGCCAAGTGCAGGGGCCCACACACTGTAAAAGCGCTCATGTTGCTGTTGACCAAGGGAGCTCCTAACAGCTTACCTTGCTTTTGGGTGCCAGCCTCATAGCTGTCTGTATCATGAATGTGCTAGTCTGCATGGGATTACCTGGAGATATGCCAGAGTGCATATAGAACTGTTACCGCCTCTTAGTGAGAAGACCAACGCCTTTAGCTTTGGCCACGCTGACTTCAGCTTCAGTATTGAAAGAGATAGGTTCACTCCCTGTACATATCCTAATTGCAATTAGGATCATATGAACACCATCCAGAAATTTTGTTTATCTTTCTAGAACTGGAATTTCCAAGCCACAAGATTTCTTGTTTTCATTTTTTTGGCTATTATGGCCAGGAGAGGTATAGAATAATGCCATCTCCTGTACTGATGGTCCCAGCGGCATGTTGCACCAGTGACTAAGGAGTTGTAGTCATGGATCTGGATTGAACCTGCATTCAAAGAGGGAGTATTGCAGCTTTTGTCTTCTCTGACTGCTCTGGGAGTTGCTACAGCACATTTTGTTTGAGCTAAGACTGATGCCACTAGCTTCCACTGCAAGATTTCTGTTCCCCTGCAGAGCTTGATTTACTTTCTGTGTTGTTTTTTAAATCCCGATTTAAAGAGTCTGAAGATACAAAAAACCACTAAAGTAATCGCAATCAGCTCTCATTTGTCTATCTATATATCTTTATATATTCACTGATACCTTTTTAACATAGAACTCAAATAAATGGATAGTGGATGCAGGGCAATGAGTGAATTACCTGCAGCCAGACTCTAAAAACATTTAGTGGTAAAAAAAATCACATCTGATCATACTGCTTTTGATCTAATGACAAAGGTCTCAATCAAACAGAGCAGATAGTCTGGACAACCCGTCTGCACTGTGCTTGTTCTTCTTTATCCCTCCTGATGTAAAACAGATGTCCAGCATCTCAGTGACACAGAACCTCCAGGTCGGTGCACCTCCCCAGATAAGTTGCTGTGGGAACTATGGTGGTTAACACACTGGCTTCAGCCAGATTTGTGGTGAGTGTATTCCATGAGTAATTTGTAAAGTCTTTGAAATCTCTGGCTTTCTGGATTCCTTCAGAGTCCCTTCCTTCACACTATAAACAAAGACAAACATTGTAAAAAATATTTACTGGGACAATGGTATCCATCTGCTGCTACATCTCCACAAACCCACATTTGATAGGTTGAGATTAAGCAGTTGACCAGACAAGATAGCCAATGAGTCAACAAATACATCTGTAGCATAAACAGAATCAATGTACAAAGGCAGGTAATTAGAAATGGGCTGGTTACTCAAAATCCCTGAAGTTCTCTCCAGAAGCCTGAGGGGCCTTTCTTTCTAGCTGAATTCCTCCTGACCCTATTGACTGCCTTTTTTCCCCTCCAAACAGTCAGACTCATTTTAAAACCAGCAAAACAAAACAAAAGGTTGAATTGGGTCGGTGGTTTTGTTTTTTGTTTTGTTTTGTTTTGTTTTGTTTTGTTTGTGGGCTTTTTTTTGTTGTTTTCTGTTGTTGTTGGTGGTGTTTGTTGTTTTGTTTTTCTCTGTCAAAATCAGAAAAATAGATGTTAAAACCAAACCAAACCAAAAACCAGACTACAAAATAACCCTCAACTCTTCAGGTAACCATTTGTTTCAAAGCTGTGCTCTCACTAAATCGTCAGCTATCACAAGACTATGGATGCAAGATAAGAGCTTGAAACATCGAAATGTCACATTAAATCACAGGTAGCAGAGGAAGGCTGAACAGGGGGGCTGCAAGAGAGTCCTTAAAGGGCCCCCACCCTGGGGAGACTCTGCTCTCAGTTCAAGATGCTGTTTTACATGCTGGAGATTTGCACCTCAGAAGCAAGGGGAAGGAACTGCTGCAACCTCTGTCAGATCCCGTGGCTGAAACTCATTTCTCACCAATCTCAGCATGGACACTGCAGAGCAAGAGGAGAAAACCTCTCATCTCACAAAACTGCACATGACACCTTTCAACAAGATTGCCTTGGCCTCATCGCCTGCATTCACAGTGAGAGTGAAACAGGCTTAGAGACACGTTTATCTTTCCATAAATGATGGGGAGAATGTAACAGGCAAACTTCCTTATCTTTCATCCACAATGTTTCTGTCCTGTTGCCAGAAGACTACCCTTTTTCTTATGCAGCATAACACGACAGTGAACAAACATTTAAAGCCTTGGGGAAAAAATAAAGGCACTGGTGATTAGGACAAGTTTTAGTCCATTGCTAGCAAGGCTTTGAGGAAAAGATGCCTATTTTTATATCTGTGTCTCAGATGGGAAGACAAGTCACGGCTCCAAAGCAAGCATGCCACCGAGACCAATGCCTCCAAAGCAAGGATGCCATCAAGACCAATACCTTTACATCTGCATGTGATGTACTCCATCGCACTCATAGCCATAATGCGCCCTGCTATCTGTAACAGTGGAATATTCGTTCTTGCGGTGGGTAACTGTGTGCGGCTGCCGAGCACCACTCAACACAAACAGTTTTAAACCCACATTTGTGTGAGGCTTTTACTCTGCCTACTGGTGGGGTGCTATGGAGGAGTCAGAGAAAAGCTGCTTTATAGCGTCTTTGATGGCTATTGACTTGGGTGGATTTAGGTTATCATGTAACACTGCCTCTTTAAAGCTCCTGGTTCACCATTTCTCACTTTATTGTTTTTCAGTACATCAGTTTAACCCTCACTGGGATTCCCCTGCTCTCTGCTCCACACATCCTTTACCACAAAGCTATCGGATGGAGTCTTCCTCAAGAAGCTTTGCGTCAGGCCACCAAAGTGTTAAGCCTCTGATGTGCTCAGAGACTGGCTGTGCCTTTCCATCCTTGAGGGCAGGTTTGTATTAAGGTCCAGAGTCTACTCCCTCCCACCACTCCAAAGGCCATTAAAGTTTGGGGAAAGACATGTTGTAGACAGTGACAGGATCAGATGGGCAACAGCTTCGTAATTGAAAGGACTTACAAAATTTGCAATCAGTTCTTCAGAGGTGACAACTCATTAGCAGACAACTGATTTTTGAGATGCTGCCAACCCAACCCTCAGAAAGCATCCCTAATTCCCACTGTGCTAGCAAGGACAAGGTGTGTCTGGCACTCTAGAAATGAGTTTCAGGAGCATCACAATGGTCAGCACCCCAAGGAATTTCAAGTTTGGAGTTTGTGAAACTCAGAGGTTGAACTCATTCCCAAAACTTTGTCTCTAAAATGTTGGTTAAAATGTCTTGCTGATGCAAGCCAAATCTTTTCATTGGAAGTCCTCATGGTAACCTCCGCTGCGCACACACTGTTGCTATTTTTGAGAAACAGTGTCTCACAAAGTTCTTTCCCTAGTCTAAGAATAGGAGCTTTTTGGAGAAATGGCTTTATTGCAGAGTGGCCTTGATGTAAAAATGTAACTGTCTGTGCTTAAGAGAGAAGGTTTCCGAGACTGATGAAAAATATATTCTTTTGACAATTTTATTGTAACTTTTGTGAGCGTGAAATAAAATATGGGGATTTTTGAGGTTTGAGTTGCATTTCTGTATTTATATATGGTAATTAAATGTAAAAAAAGCCAATTAAAACAAATTTTGGCAAGAGATTAGTCAAAATATGTGCACTTGAATTTCTTAGGGGCTTGAGGGGGCATTTCTTCAACATTTGCTTTAAAAAAAAAGTCTTAAAATATGACACTTCAAAAGCAGCTGCTTAGCGTGCTCCCAAGGCAGTTTCCATATGCAGAGTTCATGTCAGATATACAAACGTCTATGTGCCCAAACTACTGTAACCATTCGTAATAGGTTGAATAATTATTTGCATAGTACCTTCTCAAGAGTGGTGGATCTCTGTTAGTGCTCAGTTTATAAGGAACAATTAGGGACAGAAGACAAACCTTACCAGTAATAAATGCCCCTAACCAATGCAGCATGCCAGGGAATGAAGTGGTGTTGGTGCCATGAAAAAAAGAACAAGTGATCTTATACAGCTGTCCAGATTTTCTGGCCTTTCTTACTTATTTTTGTGAATGTGATTGGGTCAGGACCTGGTCATGTAACTTTTCTGTATCTCATCTTCCTCATTTGCAGAGCGGGGATAATCGTGTCTCTAAGTGCTGTCCAATATAACAAAGCAAAGTGCACAAGGAGCACAGAAAATCATTACGGGAAAGGCTTGTTCATTGTCATACATAAAAATTGCCTGATTAACTAGTGTTGTTGTGAAAGACAGGAAGGCAAAGTGCTCAGACAGAGTGAGAACTAATCAAGGTTTTTTGTTATTGCAAAATATTGTCTAAAATTAACTGAAGGTTCAGATGTGCTATTGCAGCAATGGGTTGTGCCCACCCTGCTGGGGTTTCTGTCCTTTGGGCCTTTGCTCTCTCAGTAGCCAGCAGGCCCAGCTATGATCCATCCCTGCTCCTGCCAGAAGGCTCTTTCCAGAGACAGTCCCACACCTGCCTTTGGGACCTGTCAGCTGCTGGTTCGTAACAGTTCCTCCTGCTAGAAAAAATGCATCCTCTGAGAGCAAAACCATCTGCTCTGAGAAAACCCCTGCAGGAAAGCCAGGCAAGCGTGAGGTCTCATGGGGACTGGGAGCGTTAGTGCAATATACAGTCATCACTCGAGACAATTAAGAAATCTGCTTACAGGAGATGTGATGGTAAACACAGTATTGTGTGCTACCCAGTGTTTATCATAGAGATTTTGAATTTAAAAGAAAAATAAACATGCAGACTGTGAACAGCAGCCAGGAAATAGGCACAGAGCTGTGTTTGATCAGGATAGAGGTCTGGTTTCATCTGGGACAAGGAGACCTGCCTTGCTTATACTGATGCACATATGCACTCTGTTTTGAGATCCCTTTGCTTCGATGCTTTGGTAGTCTGCAGCTCCCTTCCCCTGCTTGGTAACCTACCCAAATTGTTCGGCACCTTATCCGCAACTTTCCTTCTGCTCTACAGGGTGTTCTCCCTTTCCCTGCACCAGGGACCCATGGCTCACTGTCTCAGAGTCCAGGGTGAGATGGGTCTCCTTTCCAAAAACTGAGCAAGTAAGCAGCTAAGTCTTCCCTCTGATGATTTGGGGAATTTGTGACTGTATGGGGGTTTTGCCTCTTTCTGCTTGGCATGGGCAGATGTATAACTTTGTGTCCCTCTCCCAGTCCTAGATCTGCATGATCCAAAATTGTTAAGCATAAACCCTTCAGCAGGCCCCAAATTCTTGAGTCACACATGTGCTGTGATGCTGTTTCTGTCAAGCCAGCAGAGGCCATGACAACACTGGGAGGTGACATGCTGGTGGACGTGTCCTCCAAGCCTGTGGTCCAGGTGGCACAGACACAGACTTGGTGAGTCAGTAGAAGCTGGCAGGGAAAAATTTATGCTTTCCCACCCAGGCATGCCACCATGTTCCTAGTCTGGACTGTTCTGCATTTGATAGTGAGGGAATCAACAAGATTGGTGCATTTCAGGAATGAAATGGCAAATAACTAGGCATCTGCACTAGAATAATGCCTGGCAATTTTATATCAAATATCAATATTGGCAGAAAAAATAACTATCAAGTATAGTTAGTTCAGTACAATCTTCCAGTCACCCACTGCAGACCAGAAATTAGGGTGAAAGGAGGAGGATAGGGGGAGGAAGAAAGAAAAACATTCTCTGTAAGATAAGACTCAGACATTCCCATAACTAAAAGAGGAATTTAACCTGAATATCCAATCACAGACATTAACACACAGATGAACACACTTACAAAGAAGATAATAAACAAATAAAGATGTAGTTGCCCTCAAGCATTTTCGGCACGTCTTCATTGCGTTAAAGCCCAGAGGATCCGATGGAGAATTTTTGTGGTTGTGCTTGTGAGGAATTTGTTGCAGTGCTGGAGGGGGGATTTTTCCATTCAGTTGTCTGTCACTCTGCTAGTGAGCACCAAAGACACACATCTTTTTCCCAAATGTCTTTTTGGTTTGTTGGTTTTGGTAATAGTAGTACTACAGGAGCAGTGTCTTTCCAGGTGGTGTTCTGAAGGCTGCCTCTCTCCTGGTTGAGGCATCAGAGGTCCCTCAGGAGACAGGAATTATCATAACCAACCAGAGTGTGCACCCATCTTACCCAAGTCCCCATATCTAGTAACCCCCTCCAGCTCAGGAGGTATACAGCAGTAATCCTGCAGAAGGCAATTGCAAACTGCCTTGCTCCACATTTCCTCTTAATCTTTCTTTGAAAATTGCCTTGGAAAGAGGCTTCCCACCGTCTTCAGAATTCACTGTTTCTTTATGGCATTTACTTCCATATTTTGGCAGAGTTTCACAGGCCATGAGCCCATTCTTTGGGAAAGCACTTTTGATTTCCCTTTGTACTAGTTGGTTCATCACTCATGTGGGACCAGATGCTGAACTAGGAGAAAGCAGTTTAAAGCTTGTCCAAACTAAAGCCTTCTTTTAAAACTCACCCTTTCAGGTCTTGTCAGCAGCTCCAGGCATCACCAGAGCATATTGAAAAGCAATTTGTGACATCTGTGTTCAGCAATTTAAGTCTGGGTCGTGCCACAAACAGCTTAAACTGGAAGAGCATTAAAAGGTTAAAAGGACAAAGCTGCACAGTGTAAGTTCTCCCCAGGGATCCAATATTTGTTGGTTGCCTGGTCCTGGAGGTAGAGGGAGGTTAAGGAACAATTGCAGACATACCACTCATCATGGCTGATCATGTCACTGTCTCACTGTGATCCTAACTGGGCAAGTAAGATGCTGAATCTCGAGAAAGACCAGCATTTCATCTTAGCTGAGTATCTTCACCTTTCCTGAACAACTTAATTGACTTTCCTTATATATGAGCACATGGTGAGAACAGTGCAAGCACATGGAGGGAGGAACTGATAGCTAAATATAGACGGACAAGCTCCTGTCCCAGCTCTGAGAAAAAAATATTGCCGCCATTTAGGATCAAATCACCACGTAGAAAATAAGAAGCAGGAGATGTAGCACCTGCACAGTGGTGGAGTGGAACCTTCTCCCCTTGCACCTTCCTTCCTCTTGCAGCAGGTATGTTTCCCCCCGCAAGCCCCTCACACAGCCTTGGGTGTTAGAGGCCAGGGCTATATCAGCTGTCCACTGGCCTTGTCCTGCGGAGTGATACATGCTACCTGGATCTTGCTGCTTCCCTCAGAGCCCCCCATCTGGGCTTACTCATGTCTTCCACCCCACTCCTCCCACCTGCCCTGGCCACTCCATCCTTGACAACATGGAATCTCAACAGTGCTCCGTGCAATGGAGCTCGGCACACAGGGAAGGCAGGAACCCCTTCCCTGGAAGGTTGTGCCCTGAGAGCGGAAGGAAGTATAGCCCCATAGTGGGGTGGTGACGGGAAACTTCATGGCTTTTATTCCCTGCACAGAGGGGCAAGTGAAATCAGACAGTTGTTTTTGTTCTTTTCCTCTTTCCCCTCATACTGCCACTGCTGAGGAGTTTGAATAGTTTAAGTGTTTTTTAAAGTGGATTTTACAGACTAGGCTGTGGTCTTAATGTATAACATTTAGCAAAACTGTGTCAGTTTAAATTCTATTGGTATAATTCCGAACTGAAATGTTCTTTTACATTGTTTGAAATCAAAGCCAGCTCTTTTCTGTGGCATACAAGAACTTTAAAAAAAAAAAAGAAGAGAAGAAAAGAAAACAACTCTCTTAACTGTCCAAGCTAAAAAAAGCACACTCAACATTCATAAAAGAAAGAAACATTGACAGTCAGAGGAAAAGAGGTTTTATTCTAAAAACTTGTCTGTTTCCTTTGTAATATGAGTAGATAATTTACTTAAATATATGTCTCTAAGTCATATATTCCACCCATACAACCCATACAACTGAAAACAGTTTGATCCCTACTGTGTTATATGTAGCCATGTTATATACACACATTATGTAGAACCACATGGCAACAAGTAGAAAACAAACTAATGGAAACTTGGCATGGACTTGGAGTTTTCCTTCTGAGAGGTGAATTTTTATTTCCCCTACAAAACCTGATTTTGTGCCATGCATGCTAAAATCATCATTTGCTTGCTAGCAGGTACAGTTGAGAGATAAAACCAAAACCCACAGGGTAGTATCAACAAAAGAACAGTCCTTGTCTACCAGCTACCTGCAGAGACCAGCAAGAAGATCCCTGCATAAGATCCAGCAAGGTAATACTACTTCAGATTTCTTCTCTTTTTAGATATAATCTCCTCCACATGCTGTTTACCTACCGATTTTTCAAACCATGTCTTGGCTAGAAGACAAGTGATGACAGGTCATGGGAGAAACAGAAGAATTTTGCAGCTTGTCTTGGCTGTACTGAATATGCCCTCATGCTTGGAACAAATTAAAACCTTTGTACCATTAAACTGGCAAATCCAGTGAGCCTCTCCTTCCTGGTAGGCATTGGAAAGATGCATCAATACTATAAACAACAGAGTTACAGGATGAGTTCGGCGGATTGACACTCACAGTGAAGAAAACAAGGTACAGGGTGGCTTTCTAAGGACAGATATGCAAAGGTACTTTGGTTAGGTGGCAGGGGACAGGTAGAGATCATTCTTCATGATCAGTATGTGTCACACATCTTCCTTTACTGTGTGCTTGGGAGCTGCCCCTGAAGCAACAACAGTGCCCTCATATTTCTCCAGTTTTCAAAATCATCCACAAACTTGTCCAGAAAATTCTTTGTCCCACAAGCCACTGGGAAGTCTCTTGCTGAAGATGCTCTCTGGGAAGTAGTTGCTGCCGTTGACAAGTATGACAAGGGTTACCTATTTCACTGTGTAAATTTAACAGCTGTGTTAGGTATCAAAGCTTCTCAGTCAATAACATCTACCTAAAACCAGCATGAAAATACATAAATTATAGCCCATGCTGCACAAATCTAATCTTCAATAAAGAGATGTGAGGAAACCTTCCTTTACAAGTTGTCCTTCCTCTGGAACCTGCAAAGGGAAGGAATGGTACAATTCTGTCTCCACTAGTTCCTTTAGAGAGTAGAAGATTTCTATACTTCCTCAGTAATACATTCTCTGCTCCACTGAGCCCTGCTGAGGGAAAGCCCAAGACTTCACATGTCCAGGGTGTGAGCAGTGGATGTGAAAGGCTAAGAAAGTAGGGGAAGAAACATGACAGCTGGAAGCAGCGTGGCTCCAGTGCCCGTGTTTCTGTCTCTGCATGCACACAGAGCATCCAGAAAGGCCAGTAGAAGCAAAAGAACTGAGCCTGAGCATGGACTCAATGGTAGCTGAATAAATGCACATGGATTTGCGTCAGCGTGTTATTTTTGCTGTTGGACCCCACTGAATTTGTTTGACCTGGAAGTCACCGATCATTTCCCCAGCTGGGAACAGAACTGCAGAGTATGCTGTGATCTGTATGAAAACCTAAGCTACAATGGCTGAGAGAAAGGGAGGAATTTGGTGAGGTATATTTATATGTCTATGTCAAAAGAGCAAGCCTGCAAAATCACTGGATTGTTATACCAGTATGATATGTCTCTGTAGCTAAAGATGAATAGAGACAGAGATGAAAAAACACCTGGTGTGCCATGCAGTTCATCTAATTCATTCCCATAACAAAGTATGTCCATTTTCTGCAACTCATTCCTAGTTTTTGGCTGGTTTTTTAATGTCTCAAGAAATGAAACTTCCTCCCTGCCCATGAAAAGTTACTTCACAGGCCACATTTCCTGGATTTGTGGTTTTTGTTTTGCTATTATTATTATTATTATTAATCTATTTTTTATTTTTAAAGTTCAGTCAAAATTTTAAACTTCCAAATGTCATCTCAGTGCTAATGGACACATAGTTCTTAATCTCCGTTAATGCCCGAATCTTTCAAAAATCTACAGATAATTAGCCCTTTACCAATATGGTTCTTTTAATTAGTCTTTTCAGTGACAGAATTATTTTGTCCTGCCTGAATTCTAATATTTTTTCCTGGTAATACAACACAACAGTTCCTTAAACCCCAGCCACAAGCTACTCTGTGGGTTTGTTTCCCATGGCAGGTCAGTGTCTGTGATAGCCTCTTGGCTGGCTAAAGAGCTTAGAATATCTTAAATTTCATTTGAGCTCATCAAGATCTACTTCTGGGGAAAACTAAAATAATCCAGCACTTGAAACATGCTGGAATCTAACCATTTATTTGTATGAATACCCTACTCAGTTACACCTCCTTTCCAGCTATTTGACATGCACATTTCCCTTCCTGACTGAAGAGCTGAGTATGTTAGAGGTTGCCCAAATGAGTGAACTAACTCAGTGCCGTATGCCCATGATACCTGAACTTAGCCTTAACTCCCAGTCTTCATCTTTTAATTTATTTCCAATGCACTGAAATCCAGCTGCAGCCATCCAGAATGAGGCTGTGCCACTTCTGGGAATAATTCTTTACAAAATATTTCTAATCTAAAACCTGAGAAAATTCCTGCCTTCTTCAAGATTTTCTCATTATCAGGTTGCAATCAGCAATTTGGAGTCGGTGTATCAGTATTTCCTTGCACGTGCCAGCATCAAAGGGAAAGTACATGCCCCCGTCTCCAAATAAGAGACATTTCCCATATGTGCGCTCTCCACTCCTTCCTGCCTAATGACTATACATTTAAGACATTATGCAGCAAAGGTTGCAACATTTTGTAGCATATGTCTGTGCAAGTGAGAAGCATGTCTCACACCTGCTTCTTAGCTTTGGGACATTATTCCTCATAACTCTCTTACAGCCTGGCTGGCTTGTGTTGCTGCAGTCTTCAAATGTGAGGCTCGGGTAACAAAGCAAGCCTTTCACTGTCTGAGGTGTGGCAAGCTATGTGAAAGCCTGGTCTTGTGCTCATGAGGAAGGGGTATCTGTGAGAGGCAATGGCCATTCTCCTTCAAAACAATGCTACCAAACCACTTCCAAAGGAGGCTTACAGTTATTTGCATGGAAAATCACTTATGACTTGTTTTCTCATTCCGAGTTCAGGGAGCTGATCAGAAATAGAAACTGTTTTCCTTTAAATAACACAAGCACTGCTGGAGCGGGATTACATCTGTCACAGATAAAAATGCTCTATTTATGCCTTATTGTAATCCATTCACCGGTTTATGGTCCTTGCATCCTTCAGGGAGTGTCGGAAACCCACACAGTGCTCCCAAGTGCTACATTTTGCATTTGGATCTCCGATTCTGTTGACAGATGTGTACAATCACAATGCAGCAGTCAGATAACTCCCTCTTGACTCTGTATCAGAGGAAAAGCAAGAGGCCAAATTATTTCAGCTGAGGTCAGCATTAACTTCAACTCAAAATAACTCCCTCCAGATCCACCTGTTTCAGACAGAAGCATGTGAATAAGTGGTGGTCTTTGGTGAGTTCCAGCCACTTCCCTATTTCACATCCCATTCTGGGGTTCTGCCATCACAGATGTAGACAACACATGTGTACTCAGTCAAACAAACAGTGATCAGCCTGATAAATGAAAAAACTCCAAACAACCTTCACTTTGCAAGTGTCACATAATGGGTTAGTAAAAACATTTCCATTTTATGTATAAGCTTTGAATATGTAAATACAGGTATGTTCCTAAGTTTTTGAGGGAAAATATTATCAACTAACTGAGAACAGTCCATTAAAAAAAAGAGACTGATGATTGCATTGTGGTTTAATTAAAGAAAGGGGTTTGAGAGGATACCCTTCAAAAAAGAGAGTTTCCGGTCTCTCTTATAGTTTCAATTGCCTAGAGTATCAGCTTCCTTCTTCCCTGTCTTTCTGTTTCAAAAAGTAACTTCTTTCACTCCTTATACTAATGGGCCATTCCTAATAAAGCTGAATGGTTTCAAGAAAATGCAGTGAATCACTGACCCTTGTTCATTGTTGCCTAACGGT
>WEIS01114251.1:0-11656 GCA_013389965.1 Todus mexicanus | reverse complement strand
ATGTTTGGGGTTTTTTTTAAGGAGTTACTTCAGCTAAGAGCTAGATAATTCCTCATGCAGCTGTGGTTTAGGAAGCAGCTCAGGGGACGTGCCTGCCAAATTACTTTAACTCTAGTTTAAAAAAAAATAAATATATGCCACAAGGTTTCCTGGGTGCCTCCTTTTTCAATCAAGGGCATTATGTCCTCAATCCGTCTCTTCTGGGTTATGTGTGTGTGGGGGGGTTAGTTTCTTTCGAGATCTTTGCAGCTTCGTGAGCTGTACAGTAAAACACCAAACACTGGTGGTACTGCATGTTCCTCGTTGACAAAGGACCGTAACAGCTCCCTGACTCCGGTCACACAGGGAGGCAGGCTCCCTTGGGAGCAAAGAAAGGCATTTCCAGGGGCCAGCACTGATCCTGCAGACCACTTCAGCTTCAGGAAAGTTTCTAAATGTTGAAGGATGGAATCTTTTCTGTGCTGCTGCAGGGTGAACCTCTAACCAAGGAATTCCTCAGTGCATGCTGGGGAGCCTGTGGCCTTACATATGCGGTGGGAGACCTTGGCACAACCATCTGCATGTTATGGCAAGAGCTGACAGCTGTAGAGTGCTCCTACAGGCTTGGCAGAGGCTGCTGAGAAATTACCCAAAGTTTGGTATTTGCAGCCCTCCTCCATTAAGGAACTACCTTGGTGGCAATCAGCAATGGTAGCTACTCTGGAGTCCTTTTGGTTTAAAAAGGAGAGAGCTGCTGGCCTTTTGCTGTCACTTAGGAGGACCGTCAGCTGGAAACTGCTGCATGATCTCTTCCCATGCCGCCCCCGCTCCCCAGTGGCCAGATTTCCTTCTGGTCTTCTGGAGAGAGCTGTGAGAATATATACATTAAAGACAGGGATGTAGTTAAATACTGCAGGATAACCAGGGTTATGAGAGTATTATGAAGGAATACTATTTACTTTTTCCTGAATCAAGCCCCAAGTGTTTCCTGTCAGACCTCAGGACAATGGGACACAAATGTACAGTCCATTACGTCCACATTTCCTCCGAACAGCCGTCTCTTTCCTTCGAACACAGAGGACAGGAAAGGATGCTTTCTGCCCCCACTTGAGTCTCTCAGCTGATTTCATCTCATCTGAAAAGGGATATAAGATGTTCAGCATTTTCATTCCACAGTAGGTTGCCTCCCTTCTAACGTCTACTGCCTTAGGATGGGAGAGGTGAATACGGAGGAATTCCTTTGAGATCAAAGAGAGCTTCACTGGGGTAGCAGCAGCTTGAATGGAAGCAAAATGAGGTCTGTGGGGAATAAAATACTAAGGCTGGGGAAAAAAGAAAATCAAGATTCACAGCACTAGCCCAGAAGAATAGTAGCTCATATCATATAAAACCCCCATAGTTCTCATTTCCTCTTATCCCTTCAGGACAGGAAAGAACATCCTGCTCTTCTAATATGAGCAAAATACAAGTTATTTTTGGAAGCATGTTCAGAGCACATTTTTAAAAAGACATCTCTAGTCCATGATTCTGATGATGCATTTGAAGCACAGCACATCCTTTTGCACCAAGAAACCCACATTTGTTGGCTCAACACCATCTACACTTGGGCAAAAGGTTTCTGTTGGTTGAAGAAGGTAGGGATTCTTTGTCAGCACATTAACTCTGACTTGAAGCTGAACGGGCACCTCTGACATGCGACTGCTGCTGCCAGATCCACACCTGGTGGGAAGTCCAGTGCAACTGCCTTGGGGAGAGGAGCATGGAAGTCCAGGAGCTTAAGGTCATGTGAGTGTTGCTTTAGTATCTCTGAAAAAGGCTTTCTGTATGTATCCTGGACTCTGGGGTAAGCATCCACTTTCTTCTTTGTTATCCCAAGACAAATTGGACATAGGACAACACTAGAGTCAACCCCCACCCTTGGTGGTGATGTATCTTTGCACATTGTGCTTGTTTTTCTAACTCTGGACCCGCGAAGGAGCACGTGGTGTAATTTCCCGGACAAAGGTTTTGAAGCTTAGAGCATCGAGTCAAATTCAGGGCCTTTTGGGCAAGCTGTTCCTTTTCATTTTTGATGGATCACTTGAAAGGACAGCACAGAGATGAAGTCACCCTCACGTTTGGTAATATGCGTAAACATTATTAATTCATGAATCATGCTTGATTTTGGAGTGTGCATAGGTAACTGTTACTCCCAAAGCCTCTTTTGAAGCAAATAAGATCGAAGAACATATGTTAGCGCAATCTCTAACGATAAGGATAAACAAATTGTAGAAGAGTTAATGATTTACCAATTTGCGATTAACAAATGGCTAATGTACTATAAAAAGAGTTCCACTTTCCCTTTAAAAACCATTCATAGAGTGTAAGATTTTAGCTCCTCTCAGTGTTAAGGGCCCCAAATACCTTAGTAGACTCTTGGGAATGACCTCATCTGTAGTTTCTGAGCGTATTCCCAGGGATGCGTAATGCTAGGACTGGCCGGATGGAAAGCCAAGGGGCAGGAGCTTGCTGCCCCAGCATGGCAGAGCTCCCCAAAGAGCAGCACAGGCCAGCAGCGCCCACGCCGTGCTCCCTGCTCGTCGCCTGCAGCGAGCAAGCGTGTGCTCAGCACAGTGTCCTGCCGTCCCTGCAGCCATCAAGAGCGCGCTGAAAAAATCCAGTCAGAGATATTCCTACGAAGTCAGTGGATTACACACATACTTAAAGCAATGATTTCCCTGGTGGGACAAACTGTGTTCAGTGGTTTTTCATACTAAAGGACGTGAGATTGCTTGTGCTGACTGTCTCGGTTTGTTCTCAGACAGGAAGCAGAGAAGGGCAGCGGGAGCAATGATCAGGTCTGTGCAAACAGACACTGGAAACTCAAAACAAATCAGTCACAGAGGTACGTGGAAAGTATGCGAGAGAAAAACCTTTGCTTGTCTTTGTCCGGCAAATCCTGGTAATTCTTCAGAATGTGTTTTAACCAGCTTCAAGTCTGTCTCTTTCCCTGCTGATGACTTACCCTAAATTGCAAAGTCAGTGGTTTTAACCAGGGTATCTGAACACTCCGGGACTCCACTGGGGAAAGATAAATGAATCTACACAGCAGACTTCAGTGTCCCAGCTGTTTTCCTGAGGGAGATAAGGAAACTGTGGAGGAGTAAAAGCACAAATTCCCTTTAACAACACTAACATGTAATTCTATGAACCATCACTTATATACTAGAAAATGAAACACGGATCCACTAAGTAGAGTTCTGAGTATGTTTAAGTGCTATACAGTAGAAGAAGCAGCTCAAACTACTGTGCAGAAAACAGACCTTGGATTGTTTAAAGATAGATGGCAGAAAGCTATCAAACATCATCAGGGTTCCCTCGGCTTCACCAGAGTGGAAGATACATCAGTACAAATTGAATGTCTGGTCCCCTGTAGCTCTGCAACTCATCAAAAAAGACATTAATGTCATTAGCAAAACCAACAAACGTGCCCATACTTATTACTTGTTTGTAATAAGATTTGGCTAGTGTATAATTAGTAGGCTGCAGAAGTCTTTTACGACCGCCGAGAACAGTCTTTCTGCCATTCTGAGGTTCACCAGAAAATTCCCATTCTTTCCATGTAGTTACAACTTCCCCACCAGCTTCTACCCCTTCAGACGGACTGACATTAGCATATGCAACATGTCATATAAATCCATGTGAACTATATATATACACATGCACACGCATTAGTTTGGCTTGATTATTTTTTCTACAAGGACAGTCTTTGATCAGGACTGCTTGTTTCCCGAGAGGCAATAACACTCTCCTGCCAAGCAGGACAGTGAGTTATGTTGTGTATTTGTGGTACGTATACACAGGATTACCCATTAGCTGGCTTGAACACATCTCGTGCATGGTTGATCGAGACAGTTCTCTGTCCTTCTGTAGCGAGGCTTAGGCATGGCTGTAGTGAGTTATTTAAACACGTGCCTAACTAAGGATATGCACAGCCAAAGGGAGGATGGAATGGGGCATGCCCTTGAGTAGCTGATGAACTGGGGCTCTGATTTGGATCCCAGTGTCAAAAATATGAACTAGGTGATAGCAAATGGCACTGAACAAGACTGCAATTTGTGACAAAACTCTGCAGAAAGCCAGGTTGACTTCAGTTGTTGGTAGAGGCTTGGATGGTGCTAGATGGGAAAATGGCACACAAATGTTCAGCCAACATTAAGGCCGATGGCAATGTTGGTGTTGGAATTTGCCCACTGTCAAGCCAAACTGCATCTACAGATCCAGCATCCCTCCTGGCTTTTGGGTAGGAAACCAGCTCCAGACCTCGCAGCCCTGGCTGGCTTTTCTACAGTCAGGAGCCTTTGCAAAGCTGCTGAACGTATACATAAGAACCAGCTGTTTGACTTCCTTTTCCAACACCAGAGGTGTAAAGAGGCCAGCACGCAGCCAAGAAGTGGGGCCACAAGTCACCTGGGAGTTTCTGAGCATCTGACTGATACCCTTACTCAGCTCGAGCGCTCCTGCTGCTGGGGCCAACTCTCAGGTTGCTTTACAGTGCCCTCTGTGCTATGCTCTGAAGCTCAGTTCAGTGATACAAGTGCTTTGGGAAGCTGGCATGGAGGGACATGTTCTGTGATTCATTCTCTGTCACTTGTACCAGTGCTGTACCCCGCTCCATGCTTTGTGAAAGCTTCTCCTGGTTTACAAAATGTGTAACTCAGACCTTGCCTCTGCCTGGCAAGTGGGTGCTCTGGATGGCGACTGAGACTGTGGGAGTGGTTCCTCCCCATCTCATGGATGAACAATACAGTCCCTTCACTTGTGATGTTGTTATCAATGATTCGAAATGAGGTAGCAAAAATAGTTTCCATGCTGTGTAACTAGCTTCCTAGCAGAGAGATCCAGCTGCAGATATGATACTCACACTCTGGTGCTTTCAAGGATTATCAGTGTAATTTTTTGTAATAATGGAAAGGTAACACTGAGTGTTAAAAAAATCCCAAAACAACAGCTGTAATAAAATGGGACTGTAGTTCTGTTGCTGCTGCAAACTTTATGTATGAATATGGGCAGGTCTTTGGGAGAAAACATAAAATTTCAATCCCCACATATGAAAGTCCAAATGTTCAGATGTCCTGATGGACGGTCTTTCAAATCCCAGTGCAGCAAGTTGCCATAATTCATAGCCTGCCTTTCACCTGCGTGTTCATTTTCCAAGCCCTTAGCTGAAGTTTTCTGAGCTACTTGATTTTTCTAATTGGATCTGACACTTTGTGTTTCTGAAGCCTGCTAGCAGACAGGCAACACCAGCCAGCTTTACTTGCGGAGTCTTTCTGGTTTGTGGGGAACTTTCTTTTCTCTCAAAGAAAGTCAAACTGGTGATTCAAGACTAATGAACTGCTGTAAATACTCTGCTTTATCAGAGGAAATAGTTGGAGGCTGAAGTCTTGGTCCCTAACAAGTCTTTGCGAGGATATTAACATGTCTTGCCAAGACCTAGTAATTCCCTCGCAGCCAATGCAACATTCCTCAGAGGCCATAAGGCAAGACTGGGAAGGGGGGATCATGTGGCTCGGTCCAAGCTGAATTAACTACTCCAGAGAAATACACTGAGCATATGACTTCTTTGCAGACACAGATATACGCTGACAAAACCCATGAGATTTTGGTGAATCCATTCAAGACACCTACTGTCAAGATGTCTTACGTAAGAAGGAGAGGAATGCATTTTCAAAAAGGAAATTAAAACCTGCCTATATAATGTGATATTCTTAGGAAAACAAGTATCCTTAATGATTGAGGTTTAAAAAAGGAATTTGGGGAAAAGGATACTGCACAGCTATAACTAGATTTTGTTTGTCTGCTCTCCTGTGAGAAAAGTGTCAGGAGAAGAAAAACAGAAGAATGCTAAGCATATTGCCTGCAATGTAACTGATTATGCAAAACACTGTCCTTCTGGGAGCTGCCTCCAGTAGGTTAAACCTGACTTTCAGAAGATGAACAGCGGGTTTTCAATTATGGCATTTAAGACCTCTGGAGTGGGGATTATGAGAAAATAGTATAAGTCAGACAGCTCTTTTAAGACCTGCTTTTTATTCAGCAGCAGGACGAGCCCTTGGACTGGTACTCTTGCAGGCACTCCAGGTATGTACAGTAAAGGGCAGTGCAGAGATCCCCCGAACAGGCTCCAGGAGCAGTGGAGCATGGTTTGGGCTGGGGGAGGAGCAGTGCCTTGGATCCCAGGGTGCTACACCAGGGCTGTGCCCCTGCTAAAATGTCATGAGGCTAATTAGTTTTGGGACTAGCCTTGGTGCCTGCTAGTTGTTTTACCTCTGTGCCACGTGCTGTTGCTGGGCTATTGCTCCAGCTTGAAGGGCAAAGGGAATTTTACCAGCAGCTTCAGCAAAAAGAGGCCAGCAGGCAGTGCTTTGCATCTCGTACGCTAAGGATCTTTACTTGGTTCAGCACTCATTGTTCTGACAGTTGTCTCATTTATTCACTTTTTACATCAAAATCCATCCCTCTAGAGCTTATGTTCAGCCTTAAGCTTCAGCATGTGCTAATAGCATTAATCATTCTGGAAATAGCTCTGTCTGCTCTGCTATCAGTAGCTATCTTGATGACACACTGTCCCAGCTCCGTATTGCTTCCCTGCTCTCTGGAGGTGGCTCTAGAGCAACTAAATAGCTGCACGGCAGGGAAAAGGGGTTGGAGGCAGAAGAAAGCAGAGGGGGTGCCCTTGGGCTGTGCCTCTGTATTTTGGAATGTTTGCCAATGTGTGCTTAGCTGCAGTGTGATTCAGCCATCGTTTCTTCTGCAGGGGTCCCATCTGTCCTGGAGAAGACATCATATAATGTGCTCGGGGTGGCAAAGGTGGTCTAGAAATCTTCCAAGAAGGGTCCTACTGTCACAGGCATCAAGGGCAGATGGCACCTGCAGATAGGAGAGCCAGGTCTTGGAAATGCTCTGGGATCCTGCAGATAAATAAGTGTCGATGTTGCTATGTGACCTGCCCATATGGTTTTGCCTTTTTTACTAGCCAGACTTTGGTGTATGCATCTCTTCAAAAAAAGGAAAGAAATTCTGGAGGGCTTTGAAACCTTCTCCTGGATATATTAAGAAGTAACACCATGTGTGGAATCACCAACAGAGAAATTTAACTAAGACTAAAAATAGAGTTTCTTTTTCCTTTCTTATTCAAAAAAATGCTAATGTCCAGTTATAGGATTCTCCTGTTTCTTTATTGAATGGACAGCCTTCAAATAAAAGCATCCACTGGGGCAATGGCATATTCCCTTCACAACTGCCTGAACTAGGTTTTCTCTTCTTTCTCATCATAAAATATCCCCCAGCTAGCTTTGGTGACAGCGGAGAAAAGCCAGTAACAGTAGCAAGGTTGCAAGTAACACATTGCTAGCTTCTTTGAAAGTAATTTAGCTACTGAAAAACAAATCATGGTTGCAAGCATATGACCAGTCACCTGCCTGCTTCCTGGCCCATGGCTGAAGAACTGCAAATTAGTACAAGAATATTTCACAGTTAATTTTAAACCTTACTTTTATGAAGGTCAATAGACATGGCTCTGCCCATGACTGCACAGAAAAAAATTTCCAGTACAACGGGCAAATCACTTCCTGTGCCTTAGTTTCTCATTTTTTGAGTAGTACAAAGTACTCAGAGACCTGACTTTTCCATTATCCACAGCAGGTACCAGGAGAACAAATGTCCTCACAGGGCATTCAGTGGTCTCAGGTATACCACTGTACAATGCTGCTGTACTGCAAGATGCACATGATGAAATAGTCCTTGAATAGGAAAATGCAAGGTCATCATTAGCTACGGACAGTCCATGTAAAAAGCGTGGGATGTAAGTAGGAGTGGATCAGAATACTGCTATGGTAATTGCTGAAGAAATATTATGCTTTTACTCACAATCAATAGACACATCAACAACTTCATGAGATTGTTGTGTATCTGTCTGAGGCACCTCAGCAGTACTTGCATTTCAGTATCCTAGTATCCCATAGCACATGTCAAAATATTGTATTGGTAGTTGAAATTAACTTAATTCTTTGGCATTGATAATCTATTTTGATTCTGTGCTCCTTGGGGTAGTAGTCTTACTTCAACTTAGAGCACACTGTCAACATTAACAGTGAATCATAGTCAGGAGAGAATAATCAGCTTGCAGTCTCATCTCTTTTCCAGCTAACATTTTGCCATGAAGTATGTTTGAAAAGGCTGGAAATGAACATTAAATTGAAAGTTAACTGAGCTATTCTGTGGCTTTTACTACAGCAGCAACAATACCCGCACCACTGAACAGATTTACTGAGAAAACTATTTTTGCTGTCAACACCATTGGGAAAAAGCCAAAGTTCTCATTCAAATTACAGCAGCACAGCCCAAGTTAAACAAATGTGAAAAAAAAAAATAATTCTGTGATCTTTTTCTACTCCCTCCAAAACTGTGGCTCATTTCTTGCACGACAGGCTAAGATACCCTATTCAGCCACGTTGCTTTTTAGTCAAACACTCCCCTTTACCTGTTTCTTGATATGAACCCACTGCTCCTCCTCTGGGTCCTCTCCTCCATCTCCGTGCTCCCCTTCTCCTGCTGTTGCACTGTTTTAGCTAACATTACTTTCAAAAGTTCCCTTTTAACCAGACCGAGCCCGCTGGCACGAGCCATCAGCAGTATTCATTTCTCTAGGCTCTTGCCTTATGTTGCATTGCCTTGGTAACAAGATTCAGCAGCAAGGCAACGGCCTTGAACTTGTCAGAGTCTGTTGCAACGCGCCGAGCATGTATTACTCTCCGGCACCTCAGGTTGCTATAACAACTACTAACAATAAAACTCATCTCCCGGCTTTAAATACAGGAACTTTTACAGTCTGTTTCCTGGCAGGGCTGCAGCAATATTATGTGAATCCTAGCTGCGCTTGTTTTGCCTTCTTCCTCCTTTTTGCACATGATAGCCGCCTCCGGGAGCGAGGGGCCGAGGCGTGGAAAGGAGCTGGGCAATGGGCAGTGCAGGCGGTGGCAGTGAGCGTGGGCTGTCAAACAAAAGGCCGAGTGATCGCAGGGACAATTCGGGCCTCAGGGCCTCAGCAGCAAACCCCAGTGCTCCAGCCTGCAGGCTGCACCCGGCGATGCTCAGCACCTGCCCGCACCAGGTCTTCACCTGCAACATTTTGATGTTTCCCTGGATCCAGCAAAATACGCCTTGCACGGCTGGTGACAGCATCCTGGGGAGGAGACTGGAGCCAGCAGAGAGGCACTTTGGGTCTCCACCAGCAGCGTTTTCTCCCACATTTGCAAATACTCAGCTGGTATTACTTACGAGAATAAAGGAGGAGTGCTAGTGTGGAGTGATGTGCAAGGGACCGATGATTGTCCTCGTGTCATCCAGCCCTGCTCAGCACAGGTTGTCATGACACAGATGTCACAAATTAGGTCTGAATCGCTGCTGTTAGGTATTAAAACCCCACAAACTCCTAGCAGAGACAAGACTTTCACTGCCAGAGGAGCCCTTTATGAAGTACATTTTCAGTCAATGGAAATGTGGGGCAAGGATGTAAATTGAGCCAGTGCAGCATCAGGAACTGGGGAAATTTTTCAGCAACTCACCCACTGCCCTGTCACACCTCCTTCCTGTGGCTTCATTCATGAGGACAGTGCAAAGCACTCATCCTTTTCCTGTATGTCACAGCCATGAGTATCTCGTGCAGACTTAACATCATTCTCACTTTTCCATAGCATGGGTCATATTTATTCAAAGGGACAGAATTCGTAACCCGCAACTCAAACAATGGGAAGGCTTATTTAAGAATAACTCAGGACACAGCACATTGCAAGCGTGGTGAGGCATGCAAACAGGAACAGGAAAGAAGCAGCAGATCTTTCCTTCTTTATAAGTGGAGCTCAGCTCCTGCAGCCAGGAAGCACTGGCAACGATACGGTGCTTGGCGAGATGTGAGAGGAGCCAGAGCTCTGTCTGAGCAAAGGTCTGTTTGTTTAGACAGATTTTAAAATGTAAAAATTGTGCTTTTCATTTCCCATAATTGCTGCCAACTGAAGGACAGTGGTTGCAGGTGGCAGGAGCAGTTGGAGGTCTGTTTTTGTGCTGCTTTCCAGTGACCGCCACTCTGCGGGGCCAAAGGATGCGATCCCTCAGGGACCCCAAGCACAGAACACCACCTGGACCCATGGGTCTTTTAGAAATGACCCCTAATGGGACCCATGTGGGCAATGATTTTCTGCTGACAGTAACAGAATTAGTGCGTGGGTATGCATCATCTTTCAACTGGGACCCTCTTCAGTATTTCATTTGCTTTTTCAAGCTCATGCTTTCTCCTGCACAGAGTTTTGAGTAAACATTCCCCATACCGAGTTTCTAAGAGCCAAGCAGCTGACCTGACAGGGATGTTCCAGCCCCCAAACTTCGCTGGAGCTTCTCACATTTCACGTTTCATTTGGAAAAAAAAAAAAAAAATCAGCCCAGTTTTTCTGACTCCTAATCTAGAGTTGTGCTTTCAAAGATAAAAACAACTAATCAAACATAACAAGCCTTTGTTTTAAGGATATCGGGACAGCAGTGTCCAAAGACCTGAAATATCACAGATGGGATCTCAGATGGCCCCAGACCTCTCATGAATATGGGCTACAGATCACAGTCCCTTGGGCGTGAGAGTTAAAAAATGTGGCCAGGCACTGAGCTAAAGCACCCTAACAGCCTCAGAGCTCAGTCATGTGCAGGGCACATGCCAGTGCCCGGGTTTGTGCCCGAATGCTGATCTTAGCCAGGGATTGCCGCACGGCAACTGCAGGGTTTGTGCCTGTGAGGCCACTTAAAGGACCTGGGCTACATTTTTAAGGTTTGCAGTTTCTACATGGGACACATGTAGAATGTTTAATCCCAACTTTTCCACTTTGTCCCATTATCTGAGACAGAGAGTAACCCAATCCTTCGTGTCTGGACTCCTGCACCCAGTGGAATAAACATCTGTTTCTTGTCCTATGATTCGTTGAATACATTGCACAGCACGAGACACCAAATTATTTCAACATGTTCAGGCCCAAGGGATTTTTTGGCAGGTGAGCAGACCTTGCTCACAAAGGGAGTGACTTTGAGTGGGAGCTGGGGCTTGTAAAATGTGGCCCTTAGATATATACATATATATATACTAATAAATTTCTACTATACGGCCAATGTTAATCAAAACCAAAATCCATGTTGGGTCCCTCACTAGCAATCCCAGATGCCACTAACCCAAGGCTTTGCAGGAGTTCCCGATTGCTGCCCAAGCAGACAGGGAAAGGAGTGGGACTCGGCAGCATTACAGAAGGCAAAGACACCTGGCTCCATTAGTTTTATTGCTGGAGCAGATAAGGAAACCTCGTATAATAAAAATGCTTCTCAGGTGTCAGGCCAAAACACTGGCGGGTCACTGCACTCTGATAACGTGTGTGCTAGTGAAGACTCTGAGGAAGAAGGCATCAAATGAACTGAAGAAAAGTCTAAGTTGTGTAATAAGCATGATTTTCGTATTTAAATATGGAATATACCCATAAATACAACCAACTCATCAGGAGTTTTATGCAAGCTGAACAAATGATCTCCTAAAGCACTTAACAAGGCACCAGTGACCACCCTGCTCTCTTTTGCATGCATTAGATCTAGCTTTTCCCATCTTTTG
>WEIS01114206.1:0-14757 GCA_013389965.1 Todus mexicanus | reverse complement strand
CAGGCACTTGCTTATATGTTCTGGTAGACCATAGAGGCAGAGTTACCTCTTAGCAATAGGCAAGCTTATTTTGCCTGGTAACGCATCTGCTAGAACAGTTATTAACCTGGTGATTTCATATAGCACTAGGTTTCATATACAGGCATGAAAACCCACATAGCTCATATTTCATTTCTCTTTGGTTTGTTTTAGAAATACAGAAATTAGCACAGCAGCCTAAATAAAAAAACAGAACAGAGGTTTCCCTGATGCCACAGTTGATACTTTTGTATACATCTTAATACCACCAAGCTGCTAGAAGGAGTGTTGAAAGGAAGAATAAATATGGGCACCTAATTATATAATGTTAGTTAATTACTTAGTAAATTGCACTAGTTAAACATTCACTCACTAAAAAGCTTTGATAAACATAAGATGTTCAGAAAATAAACAGAAAACATTATAGAGTATAAATTAAGCAAAGATCATACTGTGATCATCAGGTATTGACACTTTTTTTTTTCCAAGTAGAACATTGTCTGTTGTTGTGTTTTGATGATGGAATAAGCAACAACAACTAACATCATCTAAGTAGTAGCAGGCAAGGTAAACAGGTCTGTTTTATTTTTACTAGTGGATTGACGTGTTAGTTGTTTGCTTCTATAAATAAAAGCTGGAAAAGAATATGTATATGGTGATAAGATGAAATATTGAATTAATTTAGCGAGGCATACCAAATTTGGAAAAATGCAACTCAGTTGGTTTTCTTCCCCCTGAGTTCCTATCTCATTGGGCCCTGGCTTTGGAGTCCTGCCATCCTATACTCAATTTTCAAAGAATTTCCATCTGGTTTTGTGATATTGGCCCAGTGCTTGAAAGGTAAATAGGCATCCAAGCACGCAAGATACTTTTCAGAGTTCGCTGACCACCATCAGGGCTTTCTGAGACAGTCGCAGAGGCAGTTTGGGGAAAAACTGACTCATTTATGCAAAACATCCAGCTTCGTTTGCCTTCATGGAGCCAAGACCCCAAATTACCCTGATGTGCTTGGCTGAGTCCATGATTAATAGATTGGCTGGAGAGGAAGGAACTGGTACTGTCTATAATTTCCAAGTACCTCTGGGAGGTCCATCTAAAGGAAATCTCAAGTAATAATTTGAGGACTCTTCAGATGAAGTACTTCAGGATTACTATTTTTATGGGGTTTTCTTTTGTAATAAATTGCATGAAGTGCTTTGGACAGTAAGAGTAGGAAACTATGACAATTCCTTCAGAACAGTGCATTGGTTTTGATCTAATATGTACTTCTTTTTTGATTCTTACCTGGCTCCTCTCCCTGTAGCATCCAAACAACTTCAGTCTTTCATGCTTCTGTTTAACAGCAGCGCTGTAAGTAAAGAGAATAATGCTGTCTGCATCCAAAAGAATATTTGCATATTCTAAACAGTGAAGGCCAAGCAGTTTACAAACCATATGTGTTTTGTGTTTACAGCATCTTTTGAAAATCATTAGGGATCCCAGAACTGGCTTTCAGCTAAGCCAGAAACACAAGAGTCAGCTGGTACTCATAAACTCCCATTTCAATTGATTGAATAATTATTTTATTCAGCCAGTTTTCTTTTGAATATGGTTAAATCAAATGGCTTGAAAGCTGTTCCAGATGCTGGTTGCTCTTTCCTGTTGGGAATGCATGAGCACACGGCAGATAAGTCATTCGATTGATAGAAATAGTATGCAAAGTGTGACCCCATATTTGATCTTAGTGTACCTGATAAGCAATTTCACTCCTAATGAAACTAAACCTGAGAATTCTTTTCCTGATTTAGACAAAAATTGAACAATGGTTCTGCCTGTAGACAAAGAACACACTTGTGTGTCCCTTCCGCTAGCCGGTGCCTCTGGGTGTTTGAGGGAGAAAGTTTTTAATTCTGATACAAGTTCATCCTTCCTGAGATCATTGAACTTGATGTCAGAGCTTAGTGGAAGTCTGCAGTCAAAGCTATTAAGAGCACATTGTTTTCTGATTGAATGACTTTTGTGAAACACACTGCTTCCTACAGAAAATGTTGACTTGTGGTTGCAATTGCCAGAAAACCAGAAGTACTACCTTGGAAGCCCTGTCTCCATTCTTCCTTTCCCCACTTGGTTCTGTGTCCAGCTTCCCAGGTCAGGTTGCAGTGCCTGCGCAGTGTTCCGATGGAACATTCTTTCAGAGCAGAGAGAGGCCGTGCACCATGGAGGTGGAGAAGGACAATATCTCAGAGCAAAAAGTTTGCAAACAATTGCTTTTCTTCCCGCTTCTCCTGGCTCTGGGTCCTGTTACTCTGATTTACAGTGAGACCGTGTTGCTTGCTAAAGTATTAGTCATACTTTTGACAGCTTAATAAGATTCAATTGCACAGTTAGAAATGCTGACAAAAATGTCAAAACAGGATTCTTGACGTGTCATTAAAAATCATTCTATTCTAAGATACAGTGCTTCCGTCAAAAATAAACAAACTACAAACCTTGAACCAAAACAACAACAAGTCACAATGCTATTTTGGGACTTAACTTTGGTGAAAACAATTCACTGTTTTTCCAGAGTTCTGAGACAGTAAATAAAGCAGTGATTTATAGTGTCTTTCTGTGGCCTGTGAGGGAGCAGATCCAACGAACACTGGAGTTTGCACAGACCAGCCACAAAGAAATGTTAATTTATAAAGGCTAATGAGTTCTAGCATGTAGATGTGCTCCTTAGAAACAAAAAGTTCTGGATAAAACCCTGGCTACTCTGAGCTTAGCGGGGGTTTCATCACCAACTTCAATAGCTTTGACTGCACCAGTAAATAACAAATGCTTGAGATTGTTCTCCGCATTGCTGCATTCCAGTTGCGTACTGGGACCAACTCCATGCCACCGCCTGAGCCCAACGCAGAAGCCATGTGGGACAGGACTCATTAGCCCAGGGCAAAATCATGCTGTGGACTGTTCTGGTAATCAGCAGCACAAACTGGATTTTCATCTTCTCTATCCCGTCTCTTTGTACTGACATTTACTTGTCCTCTGCTTCTCTGTACCTCCTGTAATTTCAATAGCTGGAAAATGAGTTCATAAATATAAATACAGGCATGGCCTGATTGTTTCGTTGATACAGTTCAATGGGAACAAGTGGCTTTCTAGCCAAGTAGCTGTGTAGGTGAAAGCTGGATGTGACCGAATCTCCCCCACCCGAGAAATAAAAATAATCTGTAGAGCAATAAAATCTTAAGTGTCCTTAAAACTGTGAATGTTAAGCAACTATTTTATTTAATTGCATACCATATGCCACATTTCACACACATTAAAATCTGCAGGGTTTTTATGTGTTTCTAACTGCTCCATCACTAGTGCTTAGTTAAGTATTTAATCTACAGCTTCTTAAATGCAGCAGTAGCCTACATGAATTTCTAGCCTCCTGTCATGCAGCAAAGGACAAGGTAAAAATCTGTAACTCTTTAAAGAGTTAAAAAAGGTCTATAATCAATAGGCATCACCTCCCTGCTGGATCAGAGCATCTTGAGCCATATGCTCCATCTAACAGGACATAATTTTTACAAATTAATTTGTCCTGCAGTGCAAGCTTGATGCATCCTCCTATCCACAACGTATCTATTTGAAAACAAACATTTAATTTGCCCATCTAAGCATATGTTCATTTAGTCAGGAAAGCCTAAAAAGGTTTCTTCTAAATCTGTAATTAAGCATTTAAATTTTTATCTGTTTGTTGTTTTTTTTTTCCTGAAGTCTCCAGTAAGAATTATCTCCTATCAACCATCTGTTCTGTTTCTCCTTCCCCCCAAAATGTTGAAAATAAGTCTTTGTTACTGGTGTTTTCTTGCAGTAACAAATCATACAGGATTCTGAAGGCAGAAAGCGCTCTACCACAGCCTCAATCACATAGAAGTTATTACAATTAATTTTTGTAGCCTTCTTTAAAAAGAAAATTGTTGCCAGAAGGAAGCACTTCAGACCACATAGAGGGAAGAATTGCTGGCTTTTGGTTGCAATGCCGTAAGTAATTTTTGGGGGATAGAACAGGAGAAGTAATGAAGAATGAAATTAGTTAAACAGACAAACCTGAAAAATTAATAATGGACAATGCAAAAATTAGTACCTGGGTACCTTCCCATGGCACAGTGGAAAAGACGTCTTACTTCAGAATTTATTTTGGTTTATTTTTTAGGATGGATTGGAATCATAAAGTTGTCTTGCTAACAAAAGTCCCTCCTGAAGTCTTCCTCAACTCTGATCACATATGATGTTCTTTAACTTTTAGTCCCTCTGATCACCAGGAGTATTAAATCAAACCACGATCTGGAGTCATGAAAAAGGTAACATTCCATGAAGAGAGGAAGTTAATTCAATTTCCATAATTTTATTGGCACTGTTTGGTGCCCAGATACAGTAGGAGTCAATCAAGACAATGAATATCAGGCATCTACTCATTGAAAATAATTTGGCATTAGTGTGGATTTTACACAGAGAGCTCTAACTTCTGCACTAAAACATCAGTTGTTTTTAATGCTGCATGATATGCAAAATCAGCACATCAGTTTGGCACAGGTTTCTAGTGTAACAGTCCTGACCTTGTATCAGAAACTAAAACTGTGATTATGCAGAGAAAATAATTCACTTCAGAAAGTTTGACATTCTCTGCTGGTCACTTAAAACTGGGTGTGTTCATCACCGGGAAAAGGGGCACTTGAAACTCAGAATTTATTCCCTTCCTGTTCATATTTTATTCTTTAACAGAATGAAGTGTTCTTGATTTTTCTTTTGTGGCTCCAAATTGTGGCACACAGATACTCATCTGCTGGGTAGTAAAGCTGAGGATTCAGGGTGATTGTACAACCCTTGCAGGGAAGAATATTTCCTTCTCATCAAAAAGAGTAAATACTAAATGCTTTTAATTGAGGTTGTAATGAAGCAGATATTGTTTCCCACGTCACTTGGTTCCCTTTATAATTTTTAAAACTTTCTTGGAAGGTGCCTTAATGAAGCATTCCTGCCAGTGAAGTGGCTTGTTAAAATATTTGGGCAAAGAAAACATTGGAAGAGGGATGTTGCAAACATGAGTCAAGCGGAAACTGAGGTTCTCAAGCGTGTTTGATAAAAGTGCTGTTTGTAAGTGCCCTTTTTTTTTTTAAACTTTTTTTTTTTTTTTTTCTTTCCCCTCAGGATGTTTCATCAACATCATCATTTCAGGAAGGAGCTTATCTGGGAAGAATTCAAAGCAAGTTGTTTCACATAAGCTATCTTCTGTTGGCTAATAGTGGACTATGCATTAGCTTCCAGTAGAGCACTAATTAATGTTTAGGAAACAGAGAGAAAGAACTCAAACAGTTGGCAAATCCAACGTGTACTGGAGTTTGAGCCTAATAAAGTATTTATCAAAAAGGTAGCAAGGAGAAGGAGAGGGAATCTCTCACATTGACCCATTCCTTTTAATATTGTGGTTATGACCTAACCTAAGAAACAAGTATGACTTTTCTTCCCGAGGGGGAGCCAAAGACTAACATGGCCTCAAGTGGAATCTTTGTGGTAAGGAAGAGGAGAAGTTTGAGGGGTTACCTTAAATCACCCCAGTGGCAATCAGGTTTCAGAAGTTCAGATGCACCAGTCCGCTCTCAAAAGTCTCCTCAAGCCGCAGGCAATGTCATGTCTGTAAATAGCACAAAATGTAGCGATGAGGCAGTTAGGAAGAAATTGCTGGTTTGCCAGCAAAGCTAAGGAATGCTCTTTGCAAAAAAAAACCCAAAACCAACAAACCCAAACAAACGCAACAACCAAACCCCAAAAGATATTGTGCTTGGCTTAAAGATTTAGATTTGAAAGTGGGATCAGAAAAAGAAAATCAGACTCTTTAATTTCTGATACGTGGTTCTCCCAGCCTGTTTCCAGAAGCTTTTTCTAACCAAGAGTGATAGACAGCAGAGGAACGTTTTTCTAATTATTATTTGTTTTAGCAGACCTGCAAACTGTGCTCTGACCCAAGGATTCAGATTCTAAACACCCGTCCTCCTTGGAACCAAGAAGATAAAGAAGACAAAGTCATGGACAAGTGCAACCTTTTTTCTTACCTGTCATGAGGAGCATGAAGCTTTTGTCATCATTAGTAATAAATGACTGGAGCAGTTACTGCTTTCAGAGCAAGAAGCTGCAAGATCAAGGTAACAAAGCCTTCTCCACAGGTGTGCAATGGGGAGCAAAAGTACCATCCTAGTACTGTGAAGCAAATTCTTGCCAAAACAGTGGCCACCTATTTTAAACTGAATGATACCCAAGGAATGAAGAAGACCATAGCTGAGCTTTTTTGAGGCATTGTAATCACAGACAACTGACAGCTCTGAGTTATGAACCGGATGATGCCGTGTGAGGAGGTCCACCTAAGCTTCCCAGCAGTAAGGAATTTACTGTAACAGTCTATGGACTCTTGTTCCCATGGAAGGAAACATGTGCACGCCTTTCCTGATGCAATCGAAAGTAAAAACTGAAAGATAAAGTAACTGTTCCCAAGGCTTTTCACATTAGACTTGGATTCTGCATTAATCATCTCTATCACAAGCAGGCCTTGGCTGCAGGCCATGAAGACAAGGGAATGATTTCACAAAGTGGAGGAAGATATTTTTCATTTGCTTGTGGATGTTCTCAGTCTGAAAGGTAATCTTTCAATAACTCAGAAATTGAATGTCAAAGCAAGGCTATGGACAAAGAAGGTTAAATGGGCCGAAGGGACGTTGGGTTTCACTTCAGACTCAAAGTAAACACACTGCTCTTGATGCCCAGCATGTTTGCCACTTTGAATCCTGGAAACGTTACGGCTAATCTTAACTTTCCTTGCTTTTCCCCCACCCTTCTTGGCAACTGCACAACTGCATAAGCCAGCCGTGGTGCTTATCATGTCACTATGCCACTTAAAAGCTTTCCCAAAAAACTTAAGAGGTTTTCCACAAAAAAAAAAGAAAAAGAAAAAAGAAAATTTCACACAGAATGTCTGAAAGCCACCAGTCTGTATGAATGGGCACAGCCCTTGCTGCTGCCTGCTGCTGCTCCACCCCAGATGCAGGACATTGCACATGTCTTTGGGCTGGAAATGGTGCACGCAGAGGTGAGTTCTCCACCAGGTTTTAAAACCCTGTTTGTAGCTGTTGATAAATGACTTGAGCCATAAAGTCCGAATCCTGCTGCAGTCACTAAGTACTTCTAGCTGTGACTGGTTTCAACTACAATGTATAGCAGGGAGAAACAAGGAAAATGGGCTCTGGAGATATTAATTTATCTCTTTAAAGTGAACATTGTGCATGTAGGATGAAAAATGTATTCCTTAGGATAATGTTTTTTCAGTGGGGTTTTCATTTTAGCACCCAAAAGGTATAAATATTAAATGCCCATCCACATTTATTGCAAACCTTACTGTGCATGAGTTTGGACAGCCATGTGCTTAGCTGTGCCTCAGCAAGATACAAAATGCCTCATTTGCCTAAGTAAGCACTGCTAAAATTCCTGCCACATACTCAGGCATTGAATTTTAGTGAAGGTTTCCAAGACATGGTCAGCAGCTTCTGGGCTTGGATCCCTTTGCGGATTCAGCATTCAGAGAAATGGGATGAAGAGAGAGCCTTTGCCAGATGAGAGAAGGAAAAGCATTTTGTTACGAGGATGCACAGATGGGGAGTTGTGAGGCTCCATCTGTATAAAACCACAACCTGACTAAGCCGTGGTGAGGGTGGGCAGGTGGATCCAACAAAGCAGAATGTGTCCCTGCAAACCTGTGCTCTGCTTGAGTCACGAAGCTCTTGCTGGGCAGGATGTGTGAAGTAACTGGTGAACACGTAAACTTGACCATTTAAGTTAGTCTGGACATAGGAGTCAGTGATTTCAAGCCATTGCCATTCGTATGTTATGATTCTGGAGCCAAAAACTCTAGAGAGAACTAAACCGTGGGAAGCCAAAAGCAGAAAATACATTTGTGCATTCCAAGCACCTTCCCCACAATGGTCTCGTCTCGCTCAGCGCTGAGCCATCGCACTGCTGTGCAAGCATCGCTCCACCCCAGCAGCCCTGCCTGGCTGGCAAGGTGCGATGTTGGTGGACAAAGGTGCAAAGCACTGGAGGGCGAGGGGCTGGTGGTGCTGAGGGCAACTTTGTGCCATACGGACCGATTCTGGGCGCAGGGCTCCCAGACAGGATGGGATAAGTGCCCTCATCCCTCACTCCCTGGACAGCGTAAGTGCCTCCATTATTCACACGCGGGTCCATCATACATAGAAGAAAATACGTCTCCTTATTGTTTACCCAGTCACAGCACGGTGCTTGGTCACGTTTAATGTTTCTGAATGAAGTGTGCAAGAGCATGACCTTTTTAACCTTTTTAGAGTTGCTGATAGGTGATCTCGACACTAAAAATAGAGACCTATTATGTCACCAAGGCAAACTCTGTGCCAACAACAGATTTATGTCCTTTAGTGGGGGCTAAATCTGACTGAATTGCTTTTGATCACAACAAAATCAAAATAGTGCCCCATAGATCTGATATTTTTTCTAACAGTGCTCCTAATCTGGAGGCCAAAATGGAAGAAACACAGACGAAACTAACTCTGTTTGAATTTAAAATACAGTGCAAAAGCAAGACACAAATATATTGAAAGGTTGTAAAAGACAAATATTTATCTTCTTAAATAATACAGTGTGACTTGGTATACAGCCATTTATATCACTGTTACAGAGTGCTGGTGAAAGTTGTAACAGCCCAAGTATATCACTTTTACTTTGATATATGTCGAAAGAAAGTTATTTGTGTTCAGCCTCTGAAATACATTACTGGAACTGTTTAAATCATTTTTCATGTACAACACAAATTTTGAAAGCTTTTGGGGAGAAGGCAGAGGGTGAGAAGTCCCTTTGGAGCTGTTCACATCCCATTTCATGCCCATGGGGACACCAAGGACAGAGTGGAACTCGCAAGCCCTGCTTGGTCTGTCATGGCCCTCAAAAGTGACAAACTAACATCCACCAGACCAGAAAGGCAAGATGAAGAAGAGAAGGAGGTCAGCAAAGCAACCGAGGGACTGATCTTCTGCAGAATAGTACCACAAATCAAAAAGCTGAGGGATGGGGTTTAGTCAAACTCTTCTCAATGTTAGGTTAAAGATTGCACTAGATGATCTTAAAGGTCTTTTCCAATCTAGGTGATTCTATGATTCTGTGACCCAACAGGCAATGAGGAAATGTTTACTTGAGTGCCAGAGCTAGCATCTTTTGAAAAAAACACTTCAAATTGTTTCCTTCATTAAGTTTAACCCAGAATTCTTGGGAGCCTTTTTGATAGCACTTAAAAATTGACTTGACTTTAAAATCCCCTAGAGCAGTTACTTCATGATTTCACCCTGTCCATTTTGACACAGCCAAATCCTGTTCATTGCTGTTACCCTTATCATGGGCAAAAGCTGTGGAAATGTCTCTGTGTTTTCTGCTTTTCCTTCGAAAATGGAGCAGGAAATCTGCCATGAAATGACTGATGTAGCTGCTGGAATGATAGAGTGCTTGCAGCTGAAACAGCTCCTCTTCTGCTACGAACAACTTCATTTGGGCTGGTTGTGTGCAGAGATGGATGTCATTCTTTTTCAATTTTAGCTTCAGCCAGTGGAAGGATTCATAGCCAGGCAATGGGATGCGGAACACCTCCAAATTCAGCACAGGCAATTAATACTGAATGTGCAGAGTGTCTGAGGGGTGTGTGTGAGGATACTCAGTCCAGAGGATTTATTTTGCAGCCAGCAAACAGCTGCTGAGACCAGCTCACTTAAGAGGCAAAACAGAAAAGCTGAGATCAGAGTCTCTGCGTGTTCTGTAGAGCTTGTGTCCCCCCCATCTTGCTGTGTAACCTATCTGCAGCTGTTTGGACTTTGCCTCAGAACCCTACCTCTACAATGCATTAATTAATTAATTGCACTTAATAGTGCAGCCCTGTTAAGCTCTCTAATACCTTTAGCAGGAAAAGAGGCTGTGAGAGAATGCTTTTTTATGGCATGAATGCCAATTCCCTACTGACTTAATATTTATCATGGATGCCCCTGGATTTTTAAACCTGTCAAAGCCTCCTAGACCAGGGACAGATTTATTGGCAAGTCTAACAGACCATGTGAGAATGTTGTCATTGCTGAATTGCCATTTAGTAGGTCAACTTCATTTCTTTGCTTGTTATTTATGCTCAATATCGGGCACAATGCACAAATCAGGACTTAACATCACTGTGCTAGGTGCAGTTCCTAAGGCAGTGAAATGATCCATAGACTTGAACAATAACCTTTCCTGCTCTCCCCGCTTCAGGCTGTATCAGGGAACAGCATCTGGAGCTGCTCCTGCCAGTACCTAGGATTGGGTGAGCTGGCTACCGGTCCTCTTGCTGACGGGTATCAATCGCTCCTCTCACCTGAGCATGGATTTCCTCACTGAGCTCACAAGGCCTGATGCTAAGAATACAAACATCATCGTGCAGCAGGAATGAACATAATAAGCGAGAGAACAGGCTCCTTTTGACTCGTTTGAAGAGATGACCAGAGAAGTGCCCACGACACGTTTAAAGTAGCGTTGGAACTGGTGAAGAACAGAGAACCTCTGACTGCAGAGCGGTGCTGGTGTTCATCTGGAGAAGTCCTGCAGCTCAGCTTAGGAATATAAAGCAGCCGCACTCAAAGGCAGCTTGACCAATCAGTGGCTGTCACCCAGTTTGTCCCCATTTACTAATGTAAATTAGTAACGGGCCTGATCAAAACATGATATTTTGGGGCCCTGTTGATTTACAGGCAGATTTTTTCTTTACCCACTCTGTGTCCTGTGCAGACAGACACAAAATGAGGAATCGTATCAGCGGCATAAACCAGAGTACATATTTTTCTGCAGTGTTTCTTTCTCTGGGAGGAAAGAAGAGTAAGGATGAAGTGATAAGTGAACTGCCAGCGAGTTGAAAGTGCTGGTTATATTTCAAGAATAAAGCCATTATATGGAAAGCTATAACATTTAGATATTGGATCCACTCTGTACTTCTACAGTTGGAGGCTTATAAATTTTTTTCTGCTGGGAAATATTAATCATGGCTGATCTTCCTCAGCAGAGCTGAGTGAGGGTGATAAATGCAGGGGAAGAGAAACCTGAGGTCTGGAACTTCAGCTGGCTTGAGTCACTTGGTTTGTATTGCTTTTAAACTTCCAAGTGACCTTAATTTACCAGCTTGTAGCTCGCATCTTAATTTCGCCTGAGGAACAGCAGAGGCTGATGTCTCTGAGGATGCTGCAGGTATGGGCCATTTGCCCATCTTGCTTCGGGACTCTGAGCAGTTAGTCAGAGTCATCTCTTCCTCATGCACATTTCTAAGCAGAATCCCAAAGTCACCTTTTGTCGTGTTGTCAGCACTGTTCCTGCCCAGGACCCGACCGTTTCTTCTCCTAATTAGAGCAGCTCCCTCTTCTTCCATCTGCACACATGTAGGTAGTTGTCACATTGGACCATTTCCTCAGCCATTTCAGCCTCCTCAAATCCTTGTCTTCAGTTGTCCCCACACACAGACAGCTAGATTCAAATTTGTACCTGCTTTGTTTCCACAATGTTTCCCTTCCTAATTACCTGAATGAATCACAGTCTTCATTTTTAATGTCACCTTCAACCTTAATTCTCTCTCTTTTTTTCAATATTTTTTTCACAAGTCTCACTGTATCTTTGCCCATTCTTTGTGTAGATTGCTCCTTTAACTTGTGGCCTTATTTCTTCCACAAGGTGTTTGTGACTAGGCAATACAGCATTCGGGCATTGCTGACTATTTTCAGGTACCTTGGGGTGACAAAACCCGGCAGATTGATTTGTGTGTTCAACAGACACAGTCTTGTTACCATTGCTTTTCTCTATTCTCCCCACTTTCCCCATTTTCATTACATTTATTTGCCACATCTTCACTGAAATAGTATTTTAGGGTATCAGCAAATGGAAATGATCGCTAATGTGTGCATTGTGCCAGACTGCTGCAGAATAAAGATGAGATGTAGTTGGGGTATAAAAGTCAGAAGGGGATTTTTTCTGTGTCTCCCACAGAGGAAGAAGGCATCAGTCTTTCTCCCACTTTCCTCACCAGCAGTGTATAGGCAGCATGTAGGCAACAAGCAGCATTCTTCTTCACTCCACAGACTGTCAGTCAGAAGAATTCCACTGTGGGTTAAAAACGTGAATGTGAATACACAGAGTTGTGTAACTAGAAACTGAAGTGATTTGATGTGTCAATAAAATAATAATGGCAAGCACTAAAATCCCTTGGCTGCGAGTCAAGCGTGATGTAAGAGTTTCAAAGAGTGACATAGTCCATTTTTCTTGCTGGTTTATTGCGTTAACCCCTGAGGCTGCAGGTACCAGATGTTGCCGACGTTTGAGGTGCCCAGACACAGACAGATAGGTGTAAAAATGGCAGTATTTCTGCCTCTCACTTGGGAACTTTCTGTTCACAAGTTACTGCTGCATTAACAAATGTGCATGCTTTTGATGACCATTGCTACCATTAAAAATAAATAAAACAATAGCCATCCCTAAGTTTTTCCAAGTTTTCCTTAGTTCAAACCAACATTTAAAATAAAATGTGTAAAACCCCTGTAGCTAAAGCAATTCTTTCTTATTTTGCCAAAGAAATTATGATTTCACACAGTTATTGCAAACTTTACTAAGTTTTGGGGGGTGGATGTGGTGTAATTTGTTTTTTTAATACAATAATTCCTTAAACCCCCTCAAACAGCCTTACTCCTTGTGTCAGGACAGCCATTGTGAAATGGTCTGGATCCAGGCACCAATCTTTCAGTGTGACCTTCCTAGATCTAGTTTCTCAACTCCTCCATCTTCATCTGATTCCTACAAACTCGGGAGGTTTAATTCCTCTCAGCTGCCCATCTATTCCTCATTTTTCCAAGGTGAAAAGCTTCCCACTAGAGTGTCGTCTGACAAGTCCTCCTACAGTGTTGTCTGACACGTCCTTCCAGCCCAGACCTGCTTGCAGAGGGCGAGAGGTTAAGCTCCAAGTTAATGTGATGACATGCAAGCAACAAATAACTGGAGTAAGCGTGGATTGTTACAAGCCTGTTGACCTGCAAGGTGGTTTAGGCATTGCACTTCTCCCTGCTGACAGGGAGCAATGGTCCCACTGAGCTGGAGGCTGGCATGCTGCTCAGTGAAGAGCTCACACCAGTAAGACGATTTCTGTAGACCACATGGGCAATAAGAGGTTATTGAAGATAAGTATGTCTGACAAACAAATCTGCACCAGAAATTGTCTACATGAGGGATCACGTCACCTCATCAGGCGTGTCCACCAGCACCTTCCTTCTGTCAACAGCTTTACCAGTTGCTGTGACATTGGTTCTCTCTTTTATTCCACATGACTGTCTGCTCAGAGACTCTAACAGTGAAATTGTTATGCCCGTCTCAAAAGTATCTTTAACTAAAATGGACCTTAAGATGGAGCATTTAATTTGGTGTTATTCATGGGTGCTACATGACCTTAACGAACAACCTGACTACAGACACCTGAATGAAGTGCATTAGCGCCAGTTCACTCACCGGGGCTTGCCCAACAGTGCCATGTCTTACCCTACCTTTAATTCAGAAAGCGTTTAATTAGGAGGTCTAAACAGAATGTGAATTGATGTACTTCAAGTTTTCTCAATTTATTTCCTAGTATCTATCAAAGCTGTGGTTGGAAATTTGCGGGTGTCAGACAAAGCTCAGTAGAAATACCAAAGAGGTGCTATTAGATGTTATTCCATGCCCTGATCACTCCTCCACCGCTTTAGTCAGCCTTGGAGTCCTTTGTCTTATTACAGTTGGTTGAATCTTGCTTCTGCTTTCTGTCAGCCAGATAAATCCCACTTTTTGACTTCCAAAATAAAACTTCATCTGCAGGTTGTCTCTTAAGGACACAGGAATGGCTGCATACTGGTGTGTGAGCACCATGAGCAGTGCAGTCCTCGACAGTTTTGCTCCCTTTACTGTCGGTTGTTGTGATTTACTGCTTTCTGAGATTTGCTTGGGGTGGATTTTCATGCGTTGCCTATTCACAAAAAGGTGAATTAAAGTACCATGTATTTTTGATAGCTGTGAGGAATGAGAAGATGATGCAGCTAAGTAACCACACTGTGTTAAGTCATTGTGAAATACTTGGGTAACCAGGTAGCCCTCTTCAACTCCTATCTTCTCCTTCCACCCCAGCTCCTTCAAGCTGCCTCTGCTGCCATCTCCTGCTCAGAGCATGACCAGGGACAAGCAGTTCTTGCCAGGTGGCAAAAGGAAGAGGCTCCATCTGTCTGAAAGGCTGGAGGTACTGTGGGTTCAGTACTGAACTGTGCCAGGATCCTCCTGAAGAGTGCAGCCACTTCCTACCTGGAATAGGGAGAGGTACCTCTCCAAGCACATCATTGTGGAAAGGTCACTCAAGGGGAGATGAGGAGAAAGGGGGGAGACAAAAATACTGTGTGTAACTGCTCTCCTGTGTTTTCAAGCTCTGCTCAGTTTTCATGAGCCAGAGAACCAGCATCTTAGGCCAAAATTCCCAGGTGAAAAGAAGCATCAGCCATAAAGGTATGTACTCTCATCTTGTAGGAAGTCATGAGAGTTTTAAGGTGGAAATTCTTCAATACTAGGTGTTGGTCCACTGTAAAGCCTCTTGACTTTCGGTATCACTTGTGCTATGAAACCAGGCTTACTATTTTTTTAAGGTTGGACTAGATG
>WEIS01114197.1:0-11910 GCA_013389965.1 Todus mexicanus | reverse complement strand
TCCTGCATGGGGCAGGGAGCAGGTAAGGGGCAGACAAAGTAGCATCTGGACACAGCCTCATACAGTGCCTCTGGCTCAGCCTCCGCCAGCTGCACACAAAGGTGGGGAGAGTTGCAAGGAGTGAAGCTCAACTCATTGCCAAAACTTGTCTCTCTTCCGTACGCACAAAGCGATCCCTCTCCCGGAGCAGGGAGGCAAAGGGAGGAAGGCCTCGGGTTCTGCCGAGGAAACCCAAAATCCAGCTTCAGGAGTTTCCTGCTGTGTAAGGCACAGCATTTCTCCATCCTGGTTTGAAAGTAGCTACAGTGATGTTACTGTGCCCTGTGAAGCCCCTGGTAGGTATCTGAAGCTGGGTGCTACTTTTACTGGGAGCAAGCTGCCAGGGTCAAGGGAATGAGCTGCACTTGCTCCACATTCTTGCTGGAGCTAAGAGTAAAATGGGGTGCACTGGCTTTTCACTTCTTTTTTCCTATCTGGTATTTTAACAATGAATGTCTGGATTACATTTGTGAAGCTTCCCTTCTGAGCTGCCCTGTTGCGTGTCTGACTCTCCTGTTTCAGTTCCCGCGTGCAGGCTGCCTCTGAGCTACACCCGTGTGTGCCCTCCTGTGAGGCACGTGGCCAATCCCCGAAACTCCAGCGGTCCTCTTTCCTGTAACGAGAGCTTAGTGTAGTTCTTAAACATCAAGTCGAGTTTCTCGGGGGCCTGTGTGAGTATCAGGGAGTATTCGAAGAATTAGCCTTGCCCCCATCGGCCACAAATATGTTCTCAGTATGGGAAGCTATGGGAGACTTGTTCTAGTTCTGGATGGAAGGTCTTTTCTGCTGGAAATGTGGTGTTGGCTGCCAACAGCTAAGACAGAAATTAGGAATTCCCAGACTGTTCCTACCATATTACAAATCTGGCCTCTGCAGCTCTATTCTTGGCATTCTTCCTTACCCTAAAAAGTGTGTGAACATCTTGTCATACTCACTAAACCAGGGCTTTGAGAAACATACTGGAATATTCATCAAGGGAAGCCATGTAACTTGAAAATACGCACGTCTTGAATAAATCATTTATTTTTGAAAGAGATGAAATAAAGCTCGCTTTCATCTCTTGTAGTCACTTGATTAATATTGTTATTTTTTTTGGCCCTTTGTAATGAGAAGGGGAGTGTATTTTTAGCTTTTCATTGTATTCAGTTTACCCTGTAGACTGGGGACAGTTTTATTCTTAGTTTGTAATGTGGTACAGAGAACATTCACAATGAAATAATAAGTGTGGCTTGATTAAAGATCTATGTAAAATAAAAACGAGGCTGGCTGAGCCTGCTCTGTCTACTTTAGATCCAGAAAAAGAGCACAGATACTGCTATGGTAACGTGAGCCGGAGCCTGAGTTTACACACCTCCTCTTGTTCCTTTACCTTGTTTGTGGCTGCTGAATTTCCAGAACATGAAGATTACAGATGAGGGATGGGGCACATGCCAAGGTTCCTCTAAAATGACGTTGGCCAGAGGCTCCGTATTTTGACAGTAGAGGAGCATGAGCCGCTAAGTCTCAACCTTTTCCCTTGTACCTGGAATTTCTTCTGCCCGCTGGCTTTATCGCGAGTGTGGCAGCTCTGAGATGGGGACTTCAGAGGAGGATATGGCGCAGGCAGAGAATAAATTGTGCAAAGGAAGGTGCTGTTGTCAGTACCAGCACGGCTATGATTAGTTTTTTAGATTACCTGCTGGTTGGCTTAAACTGGAAGGACCAGTAAGACTTTTATCTCCTGAAATCTCTCTGTGTGGAGAAATCTCTGCCTTTGACCAGTTGCACAGGATCACTTCTTGCCAGGGCATTGCTTTCTGTTTGTGCTGCCCACTGAGGCATGATGAGCTCGATACCTTCAGAGGAAGGGTAGCGTTCTCGGCGCTGAGTATTCCTGTCATGGAATACAAATGAAGGTTTACAGCTGGTCATTCAGCAAAGCTTGTTAGAGCGAGCTTCATTAGTTCTTTTGTACGATTTTGCTAAAGGCTAAGCAGTATTCTTTATGTCTTTGTTAGTTGTTGCGCATGCTTGTGTGCAATCTAAATATAGGAACCTATAGAGATGGCATTGGTTACAGAAGACACAGCTGTGGAGTTATTATTTACAATCAAATTAGAGGAAAAGAACAATTGAAGGGAACAGAGACCCCACTAATAACTGCTGGGAGCATTGATTGAAATAACTGTGTTTTCTTAGATCCAAATGTATCATCAAGAGAGAAACAATCTCTGTGGTGGCTTCATTACTGGAGTACTAGATTGTGTTGGGCTTTCATTGCCAGAATTTACTTTTTGTGCGTGTTGTTCAGCATGTTCTACAACCACTGTCTCGTATGAATCTATTGCTTTTATTTTTCTTCCTCTTCTTTCTCTCGTGGGTTACTGGGTTCCCCCGTGGTGCACTAAGGAGACAAAAATCCAAGCTCAGCACCTCCCTTCCTCCATCAAAATCCAACTGCAGAGCTGGTGCCACAGCAATGCAAGGAAGCATCACTTTCCCAGATCGGTGACGTCGTTCCACCGTGTCACTGACTGGCGAAGATGCTCAAAGGCTCACGTTGGCACCCTCAGAAAAGCCAGGCTCTAGGTGGGTGGTTATTTTAAGGCCACGTTCTTATTGCTCTGGTCCATGCAGCAAAATTCCCCCAGACACCTCAGTATGGCCATGTTGACTTCGGGCGCGTTCTGTCACAGCTGTGTCCTGTTGGTGCTCCTCTCCTGCAGCACCCTAGTCAGGTTGTATTTAACACTCTGCTGCAACCTACTGCTGCTCTGAGGAACTACATGTTGGGCAGCCCTTCGGACTGCGCATCTTCTCAGCCCCACCCAAGCATGAGATTTAAATTAGTTTAAATGCTCCATTCTCAGCCCTTCTGGCATCCTTGCTGGGAGGGGAATGCTCCCCTGTTTTGGCTTTTTTATGTTTGAAAGTATCCTATCGTGCAAACTTAAAGTGACTTACAGGTTCTGCAAATGGCTGTTGAGTTTGGTGGGCACAGCAGGACCAACAGATCGTGAAGTCACCAACCTGATGAATTCTTTCCTTCCCTGTTAAATTCTTTTTAGAGCTTAAGTCATCTGGGTTTACACAAAATGGTTAATAAAATCAGCTTTGGTTGATAAGAACACATCAGTCAGGAGCAGCTCGATCTAGGAAGTTACTGAGAATAAGATGCACCAGAGGTAGCAGAGCTCTTCTCTAGTGAGATGTCTTCATAGTTGTGTGCAGGGACATCACTGTGCTCTAGCATGACAATTGCCATCTGCCCTGTTAGCAGCTCGTCTGCCAAAAGCTGTGCAAAGATAGATAAACTGGAAATCTTGAAGGCTGAACTAGCCTGAGACACAAAGATAATTGTGATAACTCTTGTAGCACTACAGATGGACTAAGATATTTATTCCAGAGGGTGCTGCACTTTCTAGGGCAATGTCCTAGAGCAGGACCTGAGGAAAAACTGGCCTAAAAAACCTGGAAAGGTGGGCGTTGTTCCCAGGCTGGCATTCTGACTTTTCCAGCCTACTGAGCCACCTCCAAGTTCAAGCCTCAGACCTCCAGAGGGAGCTCATAAGTACTCTGCTGGCTCATTTGTTACGTCCTTTGCATCTGAACTGAAAAAAAATCCTCATTTTGGGTGCACGCAGATCACTCATCTGAGCTCTAGGTCTTTGCCCCGTCTCTAATTTTATCATGTTCAACCCACCGCAGTGCTATCGAGTAACACCAGCCTTTGAGCGGAGACCTTTGGAAGAGCAGAGCACTATCTGGAGCTCAGTTCTGTTCCTACACACTCAGCATTAGCCAGAGTAAGAACGTGCTCCTGTGTTCCTTTTAACAGACATCAGAAAACAAGCAGGGGAGAAGCACTTTGAGGTGTGTATCTGTCAGGACCACCAAGCGTCTGTTCTGCACAGGAGGGTCTAGAGCATGAAACACTCCAAAGGGGAGCGATCTGGGAGCAGAAGTTCCTTAAGCTTTGAGTGGCTTGGGTAAGGACAGCCAGCAGACAGAGGCATGAAATCTTGGATTAGTGCTGGGGAGCGAGAACCTCTCCATGATACTCTCTAAAGGGAAGATGATGCTTTTATTTAACACTGGCAGCGGAAGATGGATGATGTGAATACTTGGAGGAAATTGTGTGAGGAGCTGAGTTGAGAGCTATTAATCACCAAGGGCTGCTAAATTGAAACGACACAAGCCAATACGCTCCAGCCTGTCCTGGGCACCAGACCACTTACACAGATTGGGATCACGAGAAAATAATTTATGCTGGAAAAGTTTCAACCCAGGAGGAAATTATAAGCATATGTTTTGGGGCAGCTGGAATCTAGAGCATTGTGGAATATGATTCTTGCTAATTAATATTGCAAAAGAGAGGACACCGGCGTCTGCAGCGCTACCTTCAGTATATTAGCAAATGACTCACCGTAACAGGAGTACTCCTCGATAATGCAGGACTTGGAGCCTGGTGGTGGCAAATTAATTATTGGATCCGAGAGAGCGTCCTGCTGATCAGACAAAATGGCTGGGAAGAAATAGGGTAGACAATGTATCATATAGGCGGAAAATGTATTAGAAGAATGTAGAACATATGGAAAGCGTTTGTAAGAATGCAAAGGGGGGGAAGCTCTGGATCAGGCTCATGGAATCTCAAGTAAGAAATGTACTCTGTGAAGCATGGAGGTTTCAAAGTGAAGAGGGACCTTAAAATGCGTATTTTATGCCTTTATTCTTTTCTTCCTTTCTTCACTTCCTTATAAAATAACTGTTCTATGGGATCCCGCACGTCACAGCGAGGCATGGAGCAGGGCCAGCCCACTGCAAAGGGTGCATAGGAGGCAAAGATGTCCTGTGCACGCAAAGCTCGTGGTAGACTCTTTGGTGGTGACTTACACCTTCCTTGAGGATGTGCAGCAAGTCTGGCACAGGGGGTGATTTCTGCACTTTTCGAGGCCACTGGCTCTAGATAAACGGTCTAAAATTTGCCACGCTGGAAAGCAACTGTGATACTACAGACGATTGTTTGTTCTCCCCCTTTTCTCTTGAAAACTGACCGGTGCAGGCTCAGTTGTGGCCGAGGGTTTGTTTCAAGAGACGTTTCTTAAGCAAGGGGTGTGCAGGAACCCCTTGTCCTTAACCGGCCTCTTTAAACCAGTTTGCCTTTCAGTATTTTGTGTTTGGGCTGATTGTGTAGGAAATAGTATCTTGGAACAGTTTTTCCCCTTCGTGAGAGATTTCAAACCCACGTTTCCTCTTCCTTTGGCTGTACCGTATTCAGCAGGAGCTCCTCTGTCACTCGGTGCAGCTCTACCACTGTGCAAAAATAACTCCGATCTCCGTGGACATACAGAAAGAGAACACACAAAAAGTAGAATGAACGTATCCTTGTATTCCAGCACTCTGCAGGAATGCTGGCGTGTTCTGTGTCATGTAGTGCTGGGGTAGTTTTAATCAGATTTTTGATGTGGTCCAAAGCCACTCACTAGAATTCACAATAAAAATCCATGCCAAGGCTGGAACCCCAGAGCAAATTTCCTGTCTTCAAGTCCTCCCTTCATACCTGAAAGGGCTGCTCTGGTAATGACCACTTGGGAAAGTAATTTCCTCTTTTTTTGTTGTTTTTTAGTATAAATCTGTTAAAGAGGAGCTGCCCCACAGAAGGATCAGATACTCTTGCTTTTCACCTTGCTAGTGTTATTTTCTGACTTAAATTACTGAAGTTTCTGTTGTGATGATGTTGCACGTGTGTGCGTATGGTGTTTGTGCCACATATATATCTATTTGTGCCATACACGTCTTTATGTAGCTTAAGAACTTCTGAGAACATTTGAAGCCACCGGATGAAAAGCTGAGAAGGCGATTTGTGGTATCCGTACTTTAAATACTGTAATAAACAATACAGAGGGTTAAATATAGACTAGAAGTAGTCAGTTATAATTGTAAGTAAGTAAAGAATGGGGGGAAGTGGGTTACTGTGACTAATGCATGGTATCTAGTAAAAAGCCACACATGCAGCGTGTCATGTTCTCGCTGGCAAGATGCTATCAACAGGGCTCATTTGCCCAATGATATGCTGAGTTTAATGCAAAAGAAAGACTCTCAGAACGTTCCAAATTCTCATGAGTCTGTTTTTTCCCTCTGATACTGAATGAAAATGGTGGGTTAACGTTTTTTTTTATTTGAAAAGCTTTCACTAGCAAGAGGTCTTAAGCTTTTTTTTATTATTTCAGTTTTATTTCCAGCATATTGTGTGTTATTTTACTCTCCAATGTGTTTGTGTTGTCTGCAGGACAACTTTTGAATGCTACTGTCCTATATGCACATAAAGACAATGTGTGTGTATATTTTTTTTTAAGTTTTGACTTAAAATCTTTGATCTTCCCAAACTTGTACACAGGAATAGCTAAACACTACAGTGCTGGAACAGGCATATAAACACTGCTTTCTACCATGCCTCAGCAAACTGGGTGTGGTTCTCTGGCAAGGTAACTGCACAGGTATAGAAATCAGAGGGTGGAAAATCTTTGGGTGACTGAGCACAATCTCTTGGTGGTGCAGAACAGGATCTCACCCCCGCGAGTGAACATGCAAGAGTTCTCTGTTTGATATCTTTCCATCATAATTCTGAATTCTCCATTGCTAAGAGAAGCTGCCTCACTCCAGGCCTTTTGTCGTCCTATTACCCTCATCACTCAACAGAACTTTTTTTTTCAATTATAGAAATTCTCAACCAGCATATCAAATCCCAATGTTTTCCAGACATAGAACTAGAGTGGCTCTAGGAACCTGAACACCTGGGAACTCGGGCCATCGTTGTGCTTGATGCTTCAGCTCTTGGAGTAGCTGAGCTGTACTCGGCTCCTTTCAACCCTTCTGCGCTAGTCCCACTCTTGGGCAGATCTAGTGCTAGCTACATCCTGTCTGGAAAAAAAGAATATGCAGTGATCTTGACAGGAGAAAAAGCGTATGCAGTCAGCTCAATAGGAGACAGACTCAACTTTTATTGTAAAATGGACTCTGACCTTAATGAGAATATAACAGACTTGTATTGTTTGTTCCTTGGCACTGTTCCTCACAACAGTCCCTACAGGAGTTGTTTTGTCTGTTACTGTATCTCCTTCCTTAGCTCCTTCAGGATAGGTACAGCCCTGATTAGATGTCCCTGCCCATTTCACTGCTCTGAGCCTCTGCCTATCTCTCTTGCCCCCTCCAGGCCTCTGCTCCCACTCTGAACCTTTACCCTGCCTTGTGTCGGAAGGGTGCGGATCTGACTGGCTTTTAGCATTACTTGAAATTCTTCACTCTGCTTCAAAACGCTGATTTATCAAAGTGTCTACCAAAAGCTGCTGTGTGCCCCCCTCCTCAGTGAGACCAAGTAGGTGCAGCACAAAAAAACCTCACAGACTGACTGTGGGATGTAACACCGTGTAAAGGTGCAGTAGCTCACACTTCTGCATGAAAATGCAGAAGGTTGTGACTCTGTGAGTCTCCTCCTGCTGTCTAAACTTACACCAGTGCCCGAAGCCATTACGGTTTGGCTTCTGGAGATGTCCCAGAGTATCTCATTCTGGGCAGTGCTTAGTGCCAGTGCGCAAAAGTAGCGCTTAAACCTTTTTAGGATTTGCGGTCTGTGAATAAAGATTGGGACAGAGGGTATGAAAATCCAGAGATACCAACAGCGACCCAGGTGAGGAGAGACGTAGAAATCTGTGGGGGAGTTGGCATCTTGTTTCTTCTCTGGGCGCTGTGTAGCCCAGATTGCTCAAGCCATAGATTGGTCAAAACATTTGCATTCAGACAGTGACATTTTCTTCCTTGACAGACCAACTGACCCTCCCGAGCAGGGTTGTGCTGTATCTTAGTCATGCCCATAACACATCCCCACATGACAGTCTCGCAGACAGGCTAAGGCAGTGTGGGCTAGACGGAATCATCGATAGCCAAATACAGAACCAGTTGAAAACTGTCCAGAGGTCTAGGTATCAAATGGTTTGCTGAAACAGGAGGAAATTTCAAGCGAGTGCTGTCCTTGGCCTAACTAATTAGTATTTTCCCTAGTGACATAAGAGTAGAGCAAAGATTATCTAGTACCATTTGTAGGTGATGCTTTGGTTCAGGGAAGGGTTGCAAGCGCTTTGGTGCAGAAGATAATATTCAGAAATTTAAGAAATGGTCTGAAGTTCAGCACTTGACATTGAGTCTGGGTCCAAAGCATTGCATTTTCATACAGCAGTATGAAATGGGAGAGTAACCAACCAAGCTGCAAAAAGGTGCAGGATTCTCTTAGGACCCCTACAACCATACAGGTCTCTTCTGCATAAAGACTTCCTTACCTAACCTGAGACACATTGAGGCAAAAAGAGAATGTAAAATGAAATAAATAATGAGTGAGTTGGGGGTTTAGCATTAATGGATTATTAACATTCTATCTGGCTTAATCATCTAATTGTAACTTAGCACAATAGGTGGGAACCATTTACGGGGCAGAGCTTTATCTCCTACTTGTAGCTAATCAGCTGGCAAGAGCTCAAGTGCCGCCACCCCAAGAGAAGTCTGGGTGGGGATGGAGCTTTAGAGAGCGGCTTTGCAGTGAGATCCTATGGAGAGGGGCCAGGCTGGCAACAGCCAACCGTTTCTGCCGTGTGTTATTCCTGATTTGCACGCATTGTTCCACCGCTGTGTGAGTGCAGCATGGTGAGAAATGGGGCCTGGAAGTTTGAAGCTGTTGGGGTCCGCATCAAAACAACATTCAAGGACAAAGTCAGGGGCTCCCTGCGTGTTCAATTGGGAATTCAGAGAACTATAATTATTAATGTGTCATTAGCGATAAATAATTACAGAAGTTGGACAAGACCCTTCTAATGTGACTGTTCTCACTGTAGGAGGTAATGGCAAAGGCCGTCTTTTAAACTTTATCTTCTGCACTTAGGGAAAATGTGTCACAGCACAGATGAAGGAAGCATATAGATAAAAGGAGAAGGGAATTACTGCAAAGATCTTCTCTTAAATCGCATGGCTGCGCCTTTCCCTCCGCTGCATTAGCTTAACTTCAGTGGCAGTTGCCAGAATACAGGTATATGTTTCAGGAGAGAGTTTGTTCCTTGTATTAAGAACATACTTCAGTTGGAATCCTTTTGCCTATGCAGAGGAGAATGCCAAAGCCCAGTGAAATTAGTGGATTTAGTCCCACTAACTTCAGTGAGATCTGATCAGTCTACATGATGTGATGTATCGTTACTATCGACTACAATCAAGAATCTGAGAAGAGCTTCAGAGTACAGTTGCAGGACAGGTTTTTACCCTCTTCTCTAGTTACGTGAAGTATCTAGAGTTACCCTAAGCTGAGCATTTCTTACTCTGCCTTGTCAAATGTTTTTATTTATGAGTGCAGCAAAGGAGTGAGATGTTGGCACCTGCTGTTGTTACACAATTATCGATGGTGACCAGTGGTGGCAAAAGTTCCCATCCAGATTTCCAGCTGGCGTTTTGGGTTGCTGGCTCCATAAGAAGTTCTGCAGCTCTCCCGCCTCCTGGGCTTTCATTTGATAACAACACACTTCCTAATTTTATTAGTATCTTTTTACCCTGTTGCTGTGTTAGTGCTTCTGCTCACATATGTTATCACATACCCTCAAAGACTCAAGAAACCCATCAGAAATCCGATGTTTCCTTCCCTGGGATATGACACGCTCCCGCTGCCTGCTGTGTTCAGTTGCATCCCATGGGTTGCAGTCTGAGCTTGGCCACACGTTGACCCTGTAGCTGGATGGGCGAAAGGGGGTTTTGTTTAAAACACAATCTGTCAGTTTATTACGTATCTAAATGAGAAGTAAGCCTGTTGCTGCTCTGGTGTTACTATTTGTAAACAGCGAGGGATTGCTCTCAGGCAAACTGTAAATATTTGTCTGATGCAAGCAGATCGGACACAGAGGCAGCTTCAAAACTCACAGAAACTGAACTCCAGATAGATTTTCTCATACTTACATGGGTTGTAATTGGCTGCTGGGCAAAGAGTTTGAGGACCTTTTCTCCTCTTTCTCCTGCCAATGCATCCTTGATGGTTGTTGAGGTTGTTTTTATTCCTGACCTGTTTGTGACTGGGTATAAGGGAGACACGAATAATAATTTGATTGTTTCCCTTTTTCTTCCACAAGTTCCCCTGTAACGAAGAACAAAGCAGCAACTGTCGGTAAAATAAACTTTGAGGAAGTAAATTTTGAACTGTCTGTTTACAATTTTTTTCTGACACACATTTATGTTTCCGCATGTTGTTCAATCCATCTGACTCAGAACCGGGGTGGGCCCCGAACTCTTCTAGCTTGGAAAATGCAGGTCTCGGGATGTTTTACAGACTAATAGGTTACATCAGATTGCTCTTCAAAAGCACTCTGAGTGTTTTCCATGAGTAAGTCCTCTCTGGCAGTGGTGTTTCTGCAGGGTCCAGACGATGTTCCAGAGGGAGGCACCTTGAATCTTTCTGCACCTTGGTGGCAAAGCGAATGAGGAGGCTTGTTCAGCAAGCGTCTGTGCGTGTAGCGAAACCAAAAGTGATCTGAAACACTGCGCATGTGAGCCAGGAGGAAGAGTAGATAAGAAAACTTCCCCCAAACCACATGCTGTGGCCATGTTTCCAGTTCAAGCAGCAAGAGCTGGTGTGTGCGTGTTGGTGGTAGGGACCAGGCTGCGCAGAAGGCTGAGATCTCTGCATAGCCACAGGGGCTTGGGCTGCTACAGGGATCCCTGTCGCTCTTCTAGCATCGTGGTGGAAGAGCAGTCCCAGAGGGAGCAGGGAAAAGGCCTCTGCTTCTCTTGCAATACGTGAGGATAACTCCAGTGCTTGCAGAGGCAGAATTTCTCAATGAGAGACAGTGGGAGGAAGACAAGGAAGGTACTGAATCAGGTCTTACAGATTTCTTTACTTTTTAGACTACTTTGCTTTTCTCTGGTGTGAGGGTGTTGGAGCCTGGCCCAGGCTGCCCAGAGAGGTTGTGGAGTCTCCTCGTGTGCAGAGATTCCAAGCGCGCCTGGACACTGCGATGCTGGGCCCCCTGCTCGGGGTGACCCTGCTGGAGCAGGGGGGTGGCACCAGAGGAGCTCCAGAGGGCTCTTTCAACTCCCACCACGCTGAGATTCTGTGATTTATCCTCTTCACTCATGGTTTGCCATGCAAAATGTGCAGTCTCCAGGGTAGCCATCACCACTGCTCCTGGTTCTGGTAGCAGTACATTGCGAGAGGCATCTTTCTGCACCGCAACCTATCTCCATGTTAAGCGGGCAAGGATACTGGACCTGTACTCAACAGAAACATGCTCCCACCTTGTTTCAGACGGCTGTCGACACAATGACATTTGTGCTTGTCACTCACCTTGGTCATTTCCGTGGGGAGCTCATACCTGTGAGGTAGCAGGTTAAAAATTTTTTAAAATAAAGTGTAGAGGTCCTGAGACCCATCCTACCAATCATTTCAGGCAGCAGAAAAAACAAGTAGCCTGTGTGTTTAGGAAAGGAGAAGTGTCCTGGAATGCAATCCTCAATGCCAAGTACGCTTTGTATAGAGTGCCATGGAAAAACAGCATTTAAAAATGGAAAGGTCAGGATCTTGACCTCGTTGACTTCCACAAATGGTAAAATATGCTCGCTGGGGGAGAAGATGATGTACATGGAGGTACGGGACGTGAAAGTGCGAATTAGTAGAATGAAGACAATTAATCCTGCCTTTAGTGTCAGCTGTAAGTACAGTGCAAAATACGCCGGTGGAGCTCTTACTAGAAGTTTCAAGGGACTCCGAATATTCCTAAACGAAGACTTTGATCCCGTGGAATTACCTTAAGCTTCCGTTATTTTATATTTTAACTTTACTGCCTGGTTTTCAAACTCGAGAGATATCTATGA
>WEIS01114194.1:0-20154 GCA_013389965.1 Todus mexicanus | reverse complement strand
TTTTTTTTTTTTTGGTAATTATTCATTATGCTCCGTGTTGTGAAATATAAGCATGTCTCTTTCTGTGCCAAAGTATTATTCTGAAAAATATATTCTGTATAAAGCCTTAATCCCCAGAACACTTTGTATTCAGCTAAACCCTACATTTGCCTTTTACAGGTTCTTAACCAGCGTGACGTACTCTCTTCCATTTGCTCTGATGGCTGCCTGGGTGCTGTTTATAGCTGATTTTGTTAAAACGCTTGTTCAGGAGAAAGATCTGCGGCTTTATGAGGTATAGTAAAACTTCCTGGGGCGTGCAAAATTATAAACAGATTTTCCTTATTAGTGGGTAGTATGTCTCATGTACAGTATTAAATGGAGCAAAACAAGCATTAAGGAAAATAACATTCCAAGTACCTATTGTTTGACCTGCGGCGTTTGAATTCTGACATTGCAACCAAGCTCAGAGAATATTGCTTTGCAGTTCTGAGCACTGGAAACAGAGGGCCCTTATGAAATTACAAGTTTTCTGAAGATTTAAGGCTCTTTAAAAATTGACTTTAAGTCATACCTATCGGGGACGAAGACATGAAAAGTGACTTATTTCCTATCCTTGAAGTTATTATACTTAATATTTCAGAAGGTGCTACATATTACATCAGCTCCCTGAAATGAAGTTCTTCATTCAGGTTGCCTGTTGGAAAAGAAATGACATTGAGATGGGGAATTTATGAAATGAACTCAGGTTTTCAGTGTGAATGCCATCGGCAGAGATGAGCAGCAGAGAACTTTTGTAACACTAAGCTTCAGCAAGCAACAACAGCTCAAGCGGATTTGTGTTTTATCCAGCACCATGGAAACAAATCCTGGTTCACCAAAAGAAATTTCCAAGACAGGGCACTCTGTGAGCTGCAGGGAGATCGAAGATGAGTGAACCCAGGTGGCTTGCTGGCAGGCCCTGGCTCTGGTTTAGAGCACCCACCTTTGATAGCTCTAAGAACCTGAGCGTCAGTCACCTTTTTAGGTGTGTAATAATGTACAGGACACCAGCACCTGTAGTTTCTTTTGAATTTATCAAGGCAGATTGACAGTTTTATGCAGGTCTTGCTTCCTTATGACCGTGGGAATTTAGCTGCTGTTTGTTGTCTTGGGGTTGTGTGAGAAAGTTTGGTTTCAAAAATACTTGAGTTCAACATTCAAGGTACTAGGTTGATTAACATTATTTATAGAAATAACTAAAGTGCTTTAGAAAAGTTACAAATCTAAAGCCAGAAGTTGCTGCGGAGCTTGCAGGCTGCGACGTTTCATATCCGCAGATCCTGTTGGTGGTGTTCTTTGGTGACAGGCTGCTTTGCAAACCTCAGGCATTCCAGAAATGTGAGGGCATGGTTTGTCTCTGGTTGTGAACATGCAGCGTGCCAGAGCATGAATGAGCATGGTTTGGCTGCATCCCCTGTCCACAGACTGAAAAAAAGAAACAGCTAAATATCAGCACAAAGATCTCTTAATAAACAGTTGTCATTTGTGATTCTTTTTCTCACCTTTCTTTCTGTAGTACATGAAAATGATGGGCGTTAATGCCAGCAGCCATTTCATCGCCTGGTTCATAGAGTGTGCTGTCTTCCTTCTAATTACTGTCACCTTCCTCATTGTTGTTCTAAAAGTGGGTGACATCCTTCCCAAAACAAACACAGTGCTCCTGTTCCTGTACCTCATGGACTACAGCCTGTCCATCATAGCCATGAGCTACTTCATCAGCGTCTTCTTCAATAACACCAACATAGCAGCCTTGGTGGGCAGCCTCGTGTACATCCTCACCTTCTTCCCCTTCATCGTGTTGCTTGTCATCGAGAATCACCTGAGCTTCTCTGTGAAGAGCCTACTGGTGAGTTCCACTCTTCAGCGACAGAGGCCATGTGTGCAGATGCAGTCACTCACCTTCAGTACACTTCAGCTCTTGTTATAGCTCATGCCAAATATATGGGAGCTGGGTGCCTTTCTAAATTCCAGCTGTGAGTGTTGACAGGTACAACAGGAGAGTTGGCCATGGTCTGTTTGAGGGAGACCTGGAATTAGTTGTGTCCCACAACAGGAAGCAGTACTTGTGGAATTTTGATGAATTCCCACCTGCCAGGTAAATCAGGGTAGCCTGAGCTCTGTACTTTGCCCTTTTGAACTGCAAAAGCCCCGTGAAAAATGAGGCTGTCACGGTAAGGAGTTTAGGTAGCAGGGCTGTGAAGGAGGGCAGTCTCTGCTCATCCTGCAGTTTCATGAATCTCAGATTACTAACCATTTTTTCCTAGCTTTTTTTTCTTACCAAGGATAGAAGTAGGTAGGTATTACGTTCCAGAAGTCAGCCTGTATTTCAAAAGCCTAAACTAAAGCCCTGTAGGAGAGATCAAGTTAGGTCCTGGGCATGAAAGCAGAAGGCAGGCAGGCTCTAAGAAGACATTACAGCCCATCACCTGAAGCGTAGCCCATCATAAGCCTGGTCCATTGCTCTTTGTGACCGTTGGAAAAAGAAACCCACTAATTTTCTGGCTACTGGACCAAGCCAGTGAGGGACCAAGCCAGTGAGGGACCTGATGGTTGACTGACTTGATTCCTCTTCAAGACTAATTCCTAAGTTATTTGTTTTCCATTGTGTTTATTCCACAGAGTCTGTTGTCTCCAACTGCGTTCAGTTATGCAAGTCAATACATTGCTCGATATGAGGCACAGGGCATAGGTATGTTGATTGTCCACAAATCTAGGCTTGAGCTCCCATGGCTGTAACATTTCATTAACTAATATGGATCCTGTTTGTATTTCTAAATTCCCTTCTGCAGGTCTGCAGTGGGACAACATGTATAAGTCCCCAATGATTGGAGACAACACCTCCTTTGGCTGGATGTGCTGGCTCATTCTCATGGACTCGTTCATTTACTTCATCCTGGGATGGTACATAAGGAACGTTTTCCCAGGTAAGGCTAAAAAGTGTGGAGACTGGTGCCGTACAATCTCTTCTGGGAAAAAAATGAATATGACACTGAGTGATTCCGTGGTTCAGGCACTAAGGCAGTCTGCACACACAGGATGCTTCTGTTTCTAGATCTTTGTGGATGTCTGAGAGTATTCATGAGACTGAGACAGCAGAGCAGGGAGAATTAGGGTTCCTCTGCTCATTGAATGGGTGGGTGGGTCTCCTGAAGAAGCTGAAGCCCCGGGTTTGGGAGGACGTGATTGCAGTCTGCTCAGTCAAAATGAGAACAGAGCCTGAATTTGCCATCTGAGTGATTTCATGTTGTGTTACTTACATCATTTGATTTCAAAAAGTAATTTCTGCCTTGGGCAAGAGCCAGTACATTTGTCTTTTGCTTTTCTTCCCCACCTAATGAAGCAGCCCGCTGGCATACAGGAATCTACCCAGTGGAAAATGTAAAGTACTCCTGCCCTCCAGCTATGAAGTTACTCAGAATAACAAATAGGTGAATGCTTCCCAGTCTGGAGCATTCTCTGCTGGGTATCGGTAGTTCATGAGCACATCGAAAGAGGAGAGATTTCAGTGGAGTTTGGTTTTGCTGCTCTTTTGATTGCACCCTAGTAGCGATACTTCCTCAGAAACAGACACCTGACTAAGACTCTTCTTCTTCTTCTTGCAGGTAGATACGGCATGGCTGCTCCCTGGTATTTCCCATTGCTCCCATCTTACTGGGTCGAATACAACGGTTATCTCCCCTTCTGGAATGAGAAACGAAGAAGCCTTCTCTTCACCAAGCTGATGTTCAGGAAAGAAGCCACCCTCACCAATAAGATTTGTATGTGAATGCTAGCCCGGGTAGTGACACTAGCTTAGGTTTTAGGTCAATGAAGCCAAATTTGTCAAGGGGCTTCCTACTTCGAAGGCACAATTCTGTATTGATCCTTATTTTTGTGGCACAAGAAAAATTGGAAGCTGTTACTTAAGCAGAATGGGTATTTGGCTTTTAAATTACACTTGTTTTCATTTGGTGTGGAAATCCAGTGCTGATACTGACAGATTGTGTGTTGTAGTTGGGCAGTTACTGTAGATGTGTATATCTCACTATACAATGCTCTATTTAAAAATACACTTTTGTCCATGCAAGCAAATGCAAGTTGCTGTTTAGCAAAAGGGGTGTGCACTGCTTCATTTGTCTGTTTAAATATTTAGCCCATAACAAACTGTGAGATCACACACAAATGCTTGTGATCCTACCCAGCTGAAAATAACTCTAGTCAGTTTGCTGCATGTCCCTCATTTTCTGTGCTTGCTTGGTATAAATTAACTTAGGTGCTCCAAAACATCTATATATGAGACCTTTTCATAAGTGATTAATGCTTATTGTCAGGAGGTATTAGAAGCTGCAGGAGTAAAAAGGAGAAATGCCAGAGAGCTCAAAAACGATGCAAATCCTGGGAAATGTTCTCTGTGTTCCTAGCTGAAACGCACCGACTTTGGCTGTATTTTGTATTTAAAAGCTCTGCTTGTCTCTGAGGTGAAAAAAGTAGCCCAAGCACTCACTGCTGCTGTGCAGTAACTGTTCTCTGCCCCTTCCCTCGGTTGTCAAGGTGCCCCCATGCCTCACCTGGAACCGGAGCCCACAGATCTCACCCTGGGAGTCTCCCTCCATGGCATAACAAAGGTTTATGGATCCAAAGCTGCAGTGAACAACCTCAGCCTCAACTTCTATGAAGGGAATATCACTTCCCTGCTGGGACACAATGGAGCTGGGAAAACTACAACTATGTGCGTATCCTTTAAAGCTGCTTTTTTTATACTATGAGGCATGGTTGGGTGAGCAAGAGAGCAAGTGGGGCTGTGTAGTACTGAGAGACTGAATAAGGTACTTCATTAGGCCAGATCTCTCCTGTAGTTTTACCTTGCTCATGAATAACCTCAGCAGTCCCTTCATCTATTAGAATTAAAGGTTCTTTTCAGCTTAGGAACATGCTTTTTCATCTGGTAGGATTCCTGTGATACACAGCAGAGCAGCTGTTCTAGTGTTTGTTCCACGATGCTTTGGCGCCCGGGGTTGGGTTCTTCTGAAAGCCATGGGTGGCTTGTGCACACACCAAAGCTGAAGTGATATTAGCAAGAAAGCTTCATAAAGGTACCCTTCAGCTGGACCAAGTCATGTGTTGACTGGACTGGAGTGGCAGTGGATTAATACATTGGCCTTTCAGCCCTTCCAGCCTTGCCATTTATAAATTATTATTCAAGTTGTTAGACAACAGCACTAAAACAGATCTGTATAACTTATTTCTCCACTGATATATATATGTACGTCACTCTGAAAGCAACATTAAGCTGATAAATAGAAGCCTCAGGAGAGCCAAAACCCAGTGAGGCAGATGTGTGCTTCACTTCATCTTATTATCAATTCATCCCGTACCCTGCTTGCAATGTGTAGGCAAAGGTGATGTGCAGAGAAGTGAAGCAGTTTCTTGGAACTTAGGGTTGGCACCAGCTCCTGAGTGGGGCCACAGGTTACTTCTTTCCTTTTTAATGATGGTCACAATTCCCAGGACAGAGGGAAGCTCTGCGAAGGTGAAGGGCAGTCTGAGACAAATCTTCTCCCTTTAGTCCCTGCAGCCCCAAACATGACCTATAATATGCAAATAGTCATCCTGAGTGCAGAGTGATCAACTTGGGCTTCTTGGATATTGCTGGATAGGTAATTATCCACTCGAACTAGATGAAAGTGCTGCCCACTGTGAGATACCTTGCCTGCAAGTCCTCACCCATTTCTTGTTAATAATGGCAGTGAAATAAGGTTTCCATGCTCTGATGTGGTTAGTAGAGTGAAGCTGCGGTTTCCAGCCTCTGTTGTGGTTGGCAGTGTGTGACTGGCTGGGTGCTGCAGCCAAGCCTCAAATAATGAAGAGTAACTGCATTGCATGAATTTCTGGTGATTAAATTTGGAGTCAAGGACATTCACGAGTATTGAAGTGTGGAGTATGCAGTGGTCTGACTTAGGGAGAGGAAGGCTGAAGAGGATAAAAGTGACATGGAAAGTAGCCAGAGCTCAGTGTGTGAGCTTGATCCTTGCCTTCACATTCCCATGCAGGAGTACAAGGACACTCTTTGACACTAACCGGCCACTGCTCTGCCAAAGTGTGGTCAGACAGCTGAAGGAGCAGTGGTCAGTGGTCTCTGACTGGAAGAAGCGTGATGGTGATGTAAGGACACTTTGGAAGTGACGATAGCTACAGGACCATATGAAAAAATTACCTATGGCCTTCTTTTCCTGATTTCCTTTTCTATTTGTTTTTCCCTTTCAGATCTATTTTGACTGGGCTGTTCCCAACATCATCAGGTACCATCTTTGTGTACGGCAAAGACATTAGGACAGACCAGGAAGTTATCAGGAAGAACATGGGGGTGTGCATGCAGCACAATGTGCTCTTCAACTACCTCACCACAAAGGAGCACCTGTTGCTCTATGGGTACATCAAAGTCCCTCACTGGAATGAACAGGAGCTCTACCAAGGAGTAAAGAGGTATGGAAATAGCAGGGTTGGAGAAGGGAGGGAGGGAGGAAGGACTGTCAAAATCATTGTATAGTAGTGCCATCGCCACTGCAAAGCTCAAGTGAATGGTTTTGAGGACTGCTGCGGCTCCGGGGTAGATTTCAAATAATGCCTTGGTCTTACCTGAGGAATATATTGGTGTCTGTGTCTGTAAGAGAACAGTGTCTCTTCTCCAGGAGATTTGCAAGCTCCTGTGGCAATGCTTTGGAGATGAATTTATATAGGACTAAGGGTCTAGTCCTTGCTGCTTTTACAGTTTTCCCCAGAAAAAGATGTAATCAACCAGTCAGAAAGATGATGTCGGCTTTATTGGTTCTGTGGAGAAGTGAAACAGCCAGAACATCCCAGGGAGTTTGGATCTTGGTGTCCTCAGTTGATGAGGTTGAGTCTTTAACCTTGACTTGTCAGATGGAAACTCTGAAAACATCCTAAAGAAACATTTTAAATTAAAATCCCAGTGACTGAGTTACTGGGTGAATCATCTCCCTGCAGTTTGACCATTCAGTAGATCCACTCATACTTGAGCAGTTTTTCATTTGCAGTTACAGGTTTTGGGGGTATTTTCAGATTCCCTGCTTGTAAAAGATGCATGGAGGACAACCTTTGAGGGTTGATTTTTCTGTGTGTTCCAGGACTTTGAAGGAGACTGGACTGTACAGCCACCGTCACAAGCTAGCTGGCTCCCTCTCCGGGGGCATGAAGAGGAAGTTGTCTATAGCTATTGCTCTCCTGGGTGGATCGAGGGTGGTGATCCTAGATGAACCAACCACTGGGGTGGATCCGTGCTCTCGGAGAAGTATTTGGGAAATTATCTCCAAGAATAAAAAAGGTACCGTGATGAGCTGAGGTGCTGCCCAGTGGGAAAGGCAATGCATGTCGCTTTGGCAAATATGGTATTGGTGGCTTTGAACTGTGGGGTTTAGAGGCCACAGAGAAGGAATTGTGGGGGACTGGGATTTTGCAGGCCCTCTGGGTGCATTCTGACTGGTTTCTGTAAAATCACAGGGTGATTTGAAAAGCGACTTTACCATAGCACACAATTTCCAATACAGTCACTTTCAGCTTCTCTCTAGTGTTGCCTATCATCCAGCTTCACTAATGATTACAGAAAAGCAGAGCTGATTTTCACCTGATACTCCGTGTGTTTATTCTCTGGAGGCTGACATCAGCTTCATGTTTTCCAGGCAGAACCATTATTCTCTCAACACATCACTTGGATGAAGCTGAAGTTCTGAGTGACCGAATCGCCTTCCTGGAGCATGGGGGGCTCAAATGTTGTGGGTCGCCATTCTACCTCAAGGAAACCTTTGGGGATGGATACCACCTGACACTCACAAAAAAGAAGGTTTGTGTAGGATTTCACATTCATGGAATAATTACTTTATGTAACTACTTTATGCCCAGGTGAAAATGGGGATATATTTTGGATTGAAACCCTTAGTTTTGGCCACACAGATTCAAGAATATGCTGGACTGTTTCCTTGGGCTGCCAGTAAGATGACATTTTCATAAGCTTCAGCCTCTGAGATGGCTCGGTTACAGCGCACTCTGCTCTCTGGCTTGCTCTGCCTGTCCTGTGCTGGAATTCACATGCTTTTTTACAGCTAAGTTTCCTTCAGAAGGGCACCCTATGTGAAGACCTCCCCAAAACACAGGAGTTTTAGCTTCGGTCCCTCCACACAAAGCCTCACAGCTCTAACAGACAAGGTAGATCTCTGAGCTTCAGCCTCCTGTACCCCAGGTGCACAATGCAGTTGTTGTTATGCTCCCTTCCTGCAGGGCCTCAGCTGCCATTTGTGCCCCATGAGCATGGTCACTGCAGCAGGCACTGCTGGGGGCAGGAGCTGAGACTCTCCCTGTGGTAGGAGGCTTGGCCTCACAGCCTTCTCAGTAACCACAGATTGTTTTCTTGCTTTTGCAGAACATGATAGAGGAATGTGACACCACAGCAGTGACCTCCTTAATCCAGTCTCACCTCCCAGAGGCTTATCTCAAGGAGGACATTGGTGGAGAGCTTGTGTATGTGCTTCCCCCTTTCAAGTCCACAGTCTCAGGGGCCTACCAGGCGCTTCTCCGAGCCCTTGATACCAGCTTGAGTGATCTTCACCTTGGTTGCTATGGGATTTCAAACACAACTGTGGAGGAGGTATGAGCTCAGGATCTGCTGGATTTAATGGAATGTTATGGAGAGTAACTTCATGACACTGTGTAGTGCTTCTTTCTGGGCTGAGCAGTGGTGTGGCTTGCATGGGAGAGTTGCAGGCAGGGGAAGAAGTGGTTTGGTTGTTCACAGGCACCTTTCTGCCCATGGGAAGGCTCTGGTCAAATAAAGACAAACATTTAGTTGCATGAGAAACAAGAAGTAGATGACAAGCAGTCACAACCCCTATCTTGCAGAAAGCTTCTCGCAGCTTCATTTACACCTACTCAGTAGTCATGGAGCAGGTGGTATCAGGACAAGGAGCAGCTGCAAAGCTTGAAGTTTTCACAGCTGCAGTAGGAGAGAGGCAGGAGGTGACAAGGAGCTGGACAACAATGATTTTATACTGAAAAAACGAAGAAGTGAATTTCTTTCATAGAGCACAAAGGAAACAGAAAGAGGATTGTAATTCACAATTGCTGTGCCAGCTACAGCTACAAAGCAGGAGAGTGAATCCTGATTATTATTGTTTTGGTAAATGGAGTCATTTGAGCCCATTTTCCTTCATATTTTCTTGCTCCATAGGTGTTTCTCAATCTGATGAAAGAGCTAGTGAAGGACCAACAAGAAGATGCCGAGCTGCCCCAGCAGCTGCCTGGAGCTGGTGGTCCAAGTGGCAGCGATGGGATGTCCATGAGCACAGACACCTTCACAGAAAAAGACGGTACTAATTTTCCTCCAGCTTTTATTCCAGATTTGCCGCAGAGGCAACCAGTGGCAGATGGGCAGATCTGAGCTTCCCGTCTTCTTTCTTTGTTGAAAACCACATTTTGCCCAACCAGAAATCACAAACCTGATCCATCACTGGAAGTACAGCGCTCAGCAGTTGTTTAGATCCCCTGCTTTGGAATAGTCTGAATCACTGAATAAATTACAGAGGGGTTTTGTTTGCATCCAATTTTCTTTCAGTTGATCCGGGTTTTAATCAAATCAAATACAGTGTGTGGGAGCAAGAACAAATGTATATTTCTGAAAGTAATTGCTGTAATTGAGCTAGAGGATTATTTCTGCATAACTAGAACTGGAAAGAAACTTTGTGGAAGCCCCTTAGCCTGTTGCAAAAGCAGTGGCACAGCTATGAGCTGTGTCCTCCTTGCTGTGTTTTGCTATGTCCAGGCTGTTGCACTGTGGTAACACAGTTCAACAGCAGCCAGACAGTGGGAGAAATGCGCCTTCAGGAGAGAATCGAACTACACCAGTATCTCTGAGGCTTTGAGAGGTACAAAAGGTGGCCAAAAATGAGGAAATGCCTGGTTGAAATGCTTTCTCTGAGTAGAAGCATTTTTTTGTGCTTATAAATGTACCATTTGTAGTTAGGGAGGCATCCAATGAAAAGCACAGAGGCATTTTCATACTTGCTTCTGAGAGCTGACCTGTGCTGTAAATGTGACTGCAAACAGTAACTCATGCATGTAGAGAAGTGGTTTGTGTCAGCCCTAATGAGAGCACTGAAAAGGATTTGCTTCATGCTGTATTATGTAGAGTAATATTTCATAAAGAGGGATAGATTGTACAGGATTTGGCTCTGCTTTTAGTATACCACAACCCTGTCCATAGTGAAGATCGACAGGTTTATGTGCTTTGTTATTCAGGATTAATTCTCATGTTGATTTGTATGAGGACCTGCTTTCTCAATTATGAAAGTTTTCAGTTTGCAGATATAAAAGACTGACACATTTCCCCTGTAAGTTGCAGCTGGGCAGGTACGATGTAGATAACCTGTTCATCTGGATGCCTGCATTCCTCTTGCAAGGTCTCAACATGAATTCACGATGTGTATGTGTTTGAAATTAAAAAAATAATAAAATATGATGTTATGTGAGCTTGTGGCTCAAGAGCCAAAATCTGAGTCCAGTCCCAAGCCTGACGCTTGCATTTTTTCCCACTTAGTAGCTTTGATTTGTCATCTGTAAAGCAGTGCAGGAAACACTCCCAGGGAACTATAACCATCAGTTCCCTGTGTTTCAACCAATACTGACCCTGACAAAATCTGGTGTTGTTCTGTACCCAGATCAGCTCCTGATTAGATCAAAAAGCCTGCAGGGTTTGCCCTTGCTGTTTAAGAAGACATCAGCTTTGTTCATCAAGAGATTCCACCACACCCGGCGGGATGTCAGAGGCTTCATCGCTCAGGTCGTTCTCCCGGTCCTCTTTGTGACGGCTGCAATGGGCCTTGGGACGCTGAGAACTAAGGAGACCGAATATCCCGAACTGCCTCTTTCCCCCTCTCTGTATGGCACGTCCGACCAAGCAGACTTCTTTGGGTGAGTGGTGTTCTCTGTGACACTTCAAACCTTTTGTTAATAAAGAGCCGGTTTTGCCCTCAGGATTATTTCTGAGCACACCCACAGGAAAAGTGTTGCACAGATAGCATGTAGCTGTGTTACCAGTGGAGTTCTGTTACGCAGATAGCATATAGGAGTCCCGTTCCTGAGGGATCTCTGGGGGAGATGGCTTAGCTCAGACCAGCAATCAGAAAGCTTTAGCACCTCTCAGTTGGAATTAACTGTGAAATACGTGAGGAATGTTCTTTGTGTTTCGCTCCAGCCCTGTGACAGCTGTACTGGCCGCTGGGGTTTTCTTCATATATGTACACTTTTCCCCCTGTGTGAAATGGATATCCCCATGTCTGTTGTCTCCTGCATTACAACTCTGGGGTCAAATTCTATTCACCTTGGGAGCTGTCTGCATCACCTTTCTCTGTCAGTACAGACATGCTTTCCTGCCCAGGGCCCGCTAGTCCAAGGCACGCAGCCCATTTGAAGGATATGCACTTTATCAGGGTGATTGAGATGTCATCACTGAATTATTTCATTGTGCTTCAAAATCCTATTACCAAAATGATTATAATTTGTGTCATTCTGGTTTCACGATGTGAGCTGCTGTCTCTCTCCAGTGGTTCTCAGCTTTAAGTCAGAAATAGAAAATGTAGCTCTAAAGCAAGCATGCCTGCTTCGAGGTGTCCTTCTTCAGGACTGCTCGCACCTGTGTCCTTTCCCTGGACTGCTTGTACCTTTCCACTTCGGTCCTGCTAGATAGGGGAGTGAGCCAGCACTGCATATATCTGGGTCTTCTGTTCCTAATGTTCTCCGCTTCTGCTGATGGGTCTTTGTTGGATAGCTGGGTCAGAAGTGAGAAGCCTTTTCTCAAATGTACAAAACATGGACATCACAGATGAGAGAGCTGATTGAGACAAGACTGGAAATAGTGCCTGAAAATTGCAGTAAATTCTGCTTCTCTGCAGGAAACAGAACCTTGATTGTCCAAAAGTTCACCAGTATCTTGATTCAGTGTAGAGGCAGCAAATCACTGGAGTAGCTGTGCAGCTCTAAGTGAGGAGCAGTCCTCAGGTGCTTGAGCAGTTTGCATGGCTAGGGCCACAAATAATTCTTGATTTAGCATCTTAAATCCTGTTTCATTCAGACACTGTTGTCCTCTGTTCAGTGGCAGTGGCAGTATCTTGAACTTTTTCCTGTTTTCTTTTTTCTTTGTTGAATCTTAGGAATTTTAATGAAACCACAGATGCTCTAGTTGCCTCGATGCTTGCTTTCCCTGGAACGGATAACACATGCATGAATGAAAGCAACCTGTAAGTAGTTTTTCATTTTCTTCCATTTAAATTCCGAATCTGCAGGAGAATTGACATACCACTATTAGCCATTAGGCTTTAATAACCATCGCTGAACATCTGCAGTTTTCATATGTTGGTGCCGCATGCAGAGAAACAGAAGTATCTCCTGCCTCCCTTCAGATTAACTTACAGGCTACTTCAGCTCAGTAGGAGATGTTGGCAGGCCTTCTGCGTGCAGGTGCAAGCTTGCACTGCTCACGGACTTGCACTGGTGGAATGCAAGTTAGATCTGAGCAGGGAGCTGTATAGCGAGATGATTGACGTGCAGCAGACCTCAGCCCTGCCCAGAGCCTCCGTGGCTCCCCAGAGGCCTGCAGCAAAAATGCCTTCTCCACAAAGGTATTCTCCAGGCCTGACCCAGGCTGCCCAGGGTGAGGGGGGAGTCCCCATGATCCCTGGAGGGGTTTCAAAGCCCTGGAAATGTGGTGCTGAGGGACATGGGTCAGTGGTGAGAGGCAGTGGGAAGGCAGGGATTCCCTAAAGCACGAAGAGCTGACACAAGGGTCTGTTTTCTGCTGAAGCTGCTCACTGCCAGCGTTGCTGTCATTGAACATGACAGAAATTGGTGTCATCTGTGCACGTGAGCATAGAGAACCTCAGAGGAAAATGTGTCCTTTTTTCAGGAAGTGTCTGAAGGAGGACATGCTGGGCCAGTGGATTGTCAGTGGGAACCAGAGGTCTCAGTATTCTGCCTGCAACTGCACCCATGGAGTACAGGTAATTTGAATCAACCCAAAGGCGAGGGGGCTTGGGTACTTGCGGGGGTTTGTAGGTTGGGAGTGGTTCTGTGGGCAGGCAGGACACTAAGGGGATTTCCATGTTCAAATCCCTCCTGTCTCTTTTTGGCCTTGTTGGTTTCGTACACTGGATAACCACTGTCTACACCAGTTTGGGGACAGGAAAGGGAACGGTGTACTCAGAAGATTGGCCGTGCTCCCCAGGCTGGGAAAAGGTTTAATGGTGTTTTTTGAGCGTTGTGTGATTGCCCCATTTATCAGAGGTGAACATGTAGCTGTGGCACTTCAGGACATGGTTTAGTGGTCATACTAAAGTTGGGTAGACAGTTGGACATGATGATCTTTTCCAACCTTGATGATTCTGCAATTCTATTTAGGAGGAAAACCACATTTTATATAAGCACTGTTGTTACATAAAAGCACAGCTATTGTTGCTGTTTCAATTTAACTCCATGCAGTCCTTCTGGTTTTGCTCTGCTCCATCTTATAAATAGTGATGACAAATACTATTAGTTGCTTGCATTATGGTGGATGCCTACAGGACCAGATATGGGCACTGCTGGGCTTAATGCCTGTACACATATGTGAGGAAAAGGCAAATTCTGCCCCAAGGATGTTACCGTGTCACAGTCCTGTTTGAAGCTGAGCTCCCCTCCTCCAGTGCTGTTCACTTGTCTTCAGCTTTTTGTCCAGTTGGAAATCAGACTCATGGCACAGTGTGATGTCAATTGTAAGATAAAGTGTATACTTAGTTGAATGTTATCAGTCATTTCTGGAAATGCAGCTATTTTATGCACTTTTCTGGACATACACTCAATCTCACATCATTAGAAGTATTGTCATTTCTCCAGTAAGTCAGGGTAGTGTTCAAAGCTGATTCTCCCCTCCAACAGGCACAGGTGGGTGTTCTTCAGCATGAGGGAAGCTGTTTTGTTTATTCTGATACAAAGTGATGAACAGATACAGCACAGGGGAGGCCAAGGCTTTTGTTCTGGATGAGCTGGAAGCAGCAGCCTGCATGCTGTCTGGTAGGACACTTCAGCCTTGTGAAACGGTCGATGTGACTTTGACCCTCAGAATGTTGAATTACATATTCAGGACTAATCCAGGGTTTCTCTGAAGCTCAGGAAAATATTCCCAGTGACTGACAGTAAAGCCAAAATGCAGAGCGTAGCAGCTGTGAAACGCAAGATGAGAGTTTGAGGCCACCATGGTGTTTTCTGCTCCACAAGCTCTTTTGCCCTCTGCAGCATCTGTGCAGTCACTCTGGTGCTCTGCAAAGGAGGATCAGCCTTTGTTCAGTACAAACCTTCCTGTATAGCATGAAGCATGTTGCAAGGTCTCACTGCTGTCAGTAGAGCTGAAATGTAGGTTGAAGCCAAGGTTGCTTTTCAAGCTAAGCATGTTCAGGGCAGCGTATTGAGATGTGTGCTGTGTGTCTGCACCCTGAGCTGTGAATCACCAGCTTCTGTAGGAATCAGTCCCAGGACCAGAATGTTGCTGTTGCCTGCTCTGTCTTCTCCTGATGTGCTAGATTCCAGTTAACGCACTGATCCTAACATTTTTCTTCTGTTGTCTCTGCTCAGATGTGCCCACAGACGAACTACACTCCTCCGCACAGAAGGACCTTTTCCACACGGACGCTTTATAACCTCACGGGGCACAATGTGGAGACCTACATTCTGGCAACCGCCAAAGACTTCCTGCAGAAACGGTACAACACTGATCTCCAGTCCCTCTCCTCTGAGCTGCGCCAGGAGCAGCCTCTTGTACTGGTCACACTCACATGCTTCAGGAGGTGATATTGCAGGAAGGGTTTAGGAGGGCCTCTCTGTTGATGGTCTCTGTAAATCTAGTGAAAGGAGGTGGTATGTCCTGGAGTTAAAGGTTTGTGCAAGTGCTGTGCTTGATCATAGCAGAGAGAGCCTGGGGATAACATGTCAATCACCTGGTGCGGTGATGGCTGGATACGCAGACAAGCCTTTGTCTGACTTAGAAATGCTCAAAATGAAGAAAGCCTAATACAGCCTGTCAGGAAGCAAACCTGGGGGAGAGACTTTCCTCCAAGTTTGACTCTCTGAGGAGTCTTGGTGTGTGCTTCACTTAAACAAGCGCATCCAGTGTTCCAGTGAAATTAGGGGCTGAACATTTTCTAGCACCACGAGGCTGTTAGAGCTGTTAGTGTGTCTGGACTCTGCCTGCCATTAAAGTTGTAGAGGAATGTGTTCATCTGCCATGGATTTAAATGGAGCTGCTCTTCTGCTGGGTAAGAAGCAGGTGTCTTATTCCCATGTGACAGGCAAGTCGGTTAGGAGTCCACGTGGCCCCAAAGCATTTGCCAAATGAAGGCTTTCAGCACAGTTTTGTGATAGTGCTGCCAAGTTTGTTTCCTGATTTTGCCCCCAAATAAGGGCTCCTGCAGCTGTGTTGGCTTGGCCACACACTGTGTACTGGCGTAGGTTCTTTAAGGTCAGGTTGGAATTAGCTGGGGTGGTTGTGGCATGCTGAATGCACCAGTGGAAGGTGCTGAAGCTTTCAAATGAGGGTAGCAATGCATTTCCTTCTGGTTTTCTCTCAGGTATGGTGGCTGGAGCTTTGGGCTGCCTTTGACAAAAGACCTCCAGTTTGACATCAGGCCAGTGCCCCCCAACAGAACGCTGACTAAGGTAACTAACCTCCCTGTGCTCCTCCTAGCATGGAAAGCATGGGACCTGGGGGGAGTCAGGCTGAATTCAGGGCTATTTCAGTAGATAAAGTGAAGCCCTCTGAATTTTGCAGCTTGGCACAGGAGAGAAGACTCGCAGTTCGTTTCCTTTTCTCTCCCCGTTCTTCTTTGTTGGGCTAACTTTGCTTGCTAGCAGGAGACAATTTTTCTGCTGTCATAATTTTATTACACAGAGGTGAAAAGATCAATTCATAGCACCTTTGTCTCAGGAGAGGATGCCTGTATCTTAACTAGGGCTGGCTGGTACATTCTGAAATTAACCCGTTTCTCTGTTTCTGCTCTGAAAATGTTGTAACACATCAGTTAAAAGTCCTGAGTCTGAAATCTGAGGTAGGGTAGCAGGGAATGTGAGAGAGTTGGCAAGATCCTGTGACCTCATTGGAAAGCCTAGCTAGCGGCAGAGAGTTCCCGTGAGAGCTGTTCTCAGAGGTGGCTCCAAGAAAAGGGAATCACAGGGTTTGTTTCACTGACACTCAGAGCTCAGGTAATGAATTTACTGGTGTTTTCACCCCTCCGATCTTGCAGCTTCATCTTAAGTCTGAAAGCAACCTTCTTCCCCTGGCTTTCAAGGGCTATTAGATATTTGACAGCTCAGCCTTCTTTGAGAGGTCCCTACTGCTGGTGTTAATCAGATCTGGGCAACTTATTACAGAGAAGGAACCAAGTTTCTGTACACATTGTCACATACCCAGCTAGTGCTTCTTTCTCCTCTCCCAGAAGGCAACTGAAGCTGACGAGACTGCTTGTGCTGAAAGTGAAATGTGCTTTTATACTTGTTCAGTGCTTGATGTGGTTTAATTATTGGACTTTAACTTGTAGGGCTTATGACTCCAGATAACAACCATGGAATGATTCATTTGTGCAAGCAGAGCAAACCAAATTGTTATCAGTAATAATTTCTCTCCCAAATTGTTTCACTTTCTCAATTGTGTGCAGGTGTGGTATAATCCCGAAGGTTATCACAGCCTTCCAGCTTATCTCAACAGCTTGAACAACTTTATTCTTCGAGCTAACCTGCCAGAAAATGAGACTTCCAGATACGGTAAGTGTCCCTTTACAGGAGCAGATAATTTCTGCCCTTTGGGGGGAATATTCTGGTTCTGCTGAAATCGATGACGGTGCTTAGCTTGACTTTAGTGAGGCTGTTTCTTTATTCCCAGTTCTGCAATTCCTTTAAAAGCAGAACAGAAAAACACGGGTGAATCACGCATTTAATTTGTCTTAGTCAAAGACTCAGGGGAGCTGGGCAGGGAGAATCTCAGCTCCTCTGTCAAACCGCTCCTTCATCCCCCAAACGCCCGCAGTTCTGTTTGATGTATCGCTTCTCATGACGGTTACTGAAGCAGCTGTCTCTTGGGAAGTGCCCGTTAGTAATGCGTTAGAAAGGCTACTGCAGGGCATTTCTGAGGGTGGGTTAGGTTAGGTTAGAGTATTTTAATATGTTCTCCTTCTGCTGAGAGCAGCTCAGGCGGTGTGGGTGTGTTGGGGTTTGCATAAGAGTCAATGAGATTAAGTGAAAGATGTAATTTTCAGCTGTATTTTACCTGTGACACATGATGCACACACAGATTCCAAGGTGTATTAGCGGCCTGCCTGAGGTTATCAGTTCTCCGAGCTTCTCGGTAGCGTAATGCAACCACCTGAATTCCTGCCGATAAACCAGGACACCCCATCCTACCCTTCACGATTAAGGGTGTGGCATGGGTGCAAACGAGCCTGCCTCTCGAGATGGAAGGGGCACAGGGAAAGAGGAAAATTTTTGTGGGTGCTGTTTTGAGAAGTGTGATCTGGAGATTTATGATATCTGACAAGAGTAGCAATTGTGTGCAGAAGTGCCCCACCAATCAATTTTGTTTGACAAATAGTGCCCCTGCAGTAGTGCACTGTTGCGCCGGCCCCATTGCTGCGGAGACCTGTGGCTGTGGCTCCAGGTGAAAGCATCCGCTGGCTCATAAGGTTATTCCTTTCTCATCTGTCTGAATTGAACTATAATGGAGAAAGCATCTGGTCTGAAGCTTTGAGTGTCATGCCATGAATTAAAGAAGCAGCAGAATGCTGATTGCGAGTCAAAACAGCATGTCTCTCTTCCCACCTCCACACACTTGATGCATGAGCCCAGCTCACAACCAGTGAAACTTTTGCCTCATCCCCACTGCCATCCCACAATACCCACTGGCCTGTGCCTTTGAGGTTTGTGGTGTGCCCTCCACGTTGGCAGGTTGGAGCCCTCCGGTGTGTGCTGCATGAGCGTACCACAAAGCTCCAGCCCCCGCCTGGGTGCAGGAGAGGAGACCTGAGCCAGATGCTTCCCATGGCAGGAACGTCCCAGGGCAGCTGAATTATTAAGCAGTGAAGCTTCTTGCCCTGTCTCTGCATTCCCAACGTGTGCTGTAGCAAGAGCAAAGGCAGCAAGTTCCTGTGAGCAGTCAGAAAGTTTTCACATGGAAAGTTTTATACCAGCGAAATAACAGTTTTCATTAGTAAAGAATAGCAGCGGGTTTTATTCCATTTGTCCTTCTGCTTGTGTGTTTTTGGAAAGAAATGCTGAGTAGTAAATGACCAGACAGATAATTCTTCACTTTCTGCTGATGATCCAAGGCATAGAATGGGGAGAATAAAATGAATGGGCGAGGATAGCTCCCCTGGGGTGACGTAAATCCAGTCTGAAACACAACTGAACAGATGTTCTGTGTGCTGTGCTGCTGGTAGCTAAATCTGTTTGTTGTTGTGACAAATAAATGACAGTTTAAGAACCACTGAAATGGCCAGATAAAAGTGTGTTGTCATTTCAGCAGTTTGAAAGAGGTGTCAGTCCCACTTTAGAGGCTTGACTTAGACTGCGTATGTGTTTTTTAAAAAAATACATTAAAAGCTTTTTACCCTGTCACTAAGCAAGTCATAATAGCTTTTGACTTACGTGCATTGTGCTTTCTCTCCTCTCAATCCCAACCAACAAAAAAGAGAGAGAATTTCCATTTCAATGCTGACTTCTAGCCTAAGCTTCAGGAAAGGAAAATGGCTTTATAGTGAAGCATTAACAGATTAGACAGATGATATCTTTCTCTCTCTCTCTGACAGAGACAGGAAACATTTCCTGGCTGTTTGTGTGGCTTTAGCAGCAGCCCAAGATTTTAATTCAATTTCCCTCACAAGGCTGAGTTGTTTTTTTCTCTTTTCCCGCTCCGAAATGAATTTCCTATGAAATCTCCCTTTTCAAATTCATTTGCTCAGCACAGCATTTGGTCAGTTAAACCCACAGGCTCCTCCTGATGCCCAGGTTGGAGTGCTCATTCGGAGCGAAAACAGCCCAGAATAGTTCTTCTTTGCGTAACTGCTGAGAGTCGAGCACCTGGTTGTAAGGAGCTTAAATTCCAGAAGTGCCATGTTCTAGCAAATCTCTCTGGATTTAATAGCAGCTAGACGAGCTCCAGCACTCCCAGAGAATGGGGGTGTTCACTGTGGTGCCTAAATACAGATTGAGAACCTTGTTTGTAGGCGCATAACCATCTTAGCCTAAGGAACCCTTTCTTAGCTACTAGAGTCTTAAAGACTGGGCTGCCATCTCAGTGAGACCAAGGCAGAGGCCTCCACTGCAGGCTGGAACTGGCCCACCAGAGCCCCCCTGAAAATCTCTCTTGCTGCTTGTGCTTGATACAAACCCATTTTTAAGGTGTCTTTTTGGAAAACATCACAGTGGGCTTATGAACACAAAAACTAGATTTTTACTAGTTCTTTTGGACAAAACAAATGTTTTCTGAATTACTGTCGATCTCAGGAGATGGTGAAGGAAGTTAGTCACATTTTTCAATTGCTTTTCTTTTTGATTTCGTAGGTATTTTCTTATCAGCGCACCCATATCCTGGAGGACAGAGTCAAGAACAAGTAATGTAAGAAGATTCATTTGGCTGATGCCAGAACTGTTTAGCTTCAAAAGGAGCAAAACAGCTTCTTGGGAACCATAAGTCAGCCTAAATTACCAAATATCTTTCTCTAAATGACAGAACTCTCTTCCTTCTCTTTGTTCCCTCTTGGCATCTGTAACATCCCATATAGATCTGGGGGTCACAGTTACAGCATCACACACTTCTGTGCTTTGGCGCAATAGTAGTAATTCCATAATTTTCCCTGTGGCCTTTCCAGTCCGTGATAGGGTACCAGGTTACGACTCCGTGCAGTGAGTCCTTTTCGCTAGGTGTAATTCCCATCAACAGAAGATGCTGGCACAGAACCAGAACCTCTTTGCTTCTGATCTCTAAACGGTGCCTCCGCGATGAGGGAGATCTGCCACATCTTATTTTATTACTCATGGACAGACCTTATTGTAACCTTCTAGTACTTCAAGGGGCCT
>WEIS01114153.1:0-13196 GCA_013389965.1 Todus mexicanus | reverse complement strand
CTGCTGGCCACAGTAGTGCTGACCCAAGCCAGGCTGCTGTCGGCTTCCTTTAATTCACCCTGCTGTGAACATGCATGACAGGACATGATTTCTCTCTGACAGCCTTTTTTCTTCAATGGTGTCCATATCCAGAGAATATTTAGCCCATCACAAAACAATATCTCAGGTAACAGACACTGGGGGAAAGTTAAATTTGCCCTTGCTATGGACAACCATTCGACATCACTCCCACAGAAAATGTACAATAAGGAGAATGTAGTTGGCAGGTCAGAAAGCAAAAGCTCTACCCTCATTTTCTGACCCAGCACAACTTGTACTGTAAACACCATTCTACCCCAAGAGCAGCATTTTCCCCATAGCTTTCCAACATCTGAATGTGTGCTGACAGCTGAAGAAGCGATGTCCCCACCACAAGCCATGCTACTCCTGCTGGGGAGATTAGCTGGGAAGAGCAGTGCATAAGCAGCGCCCAAGATCTAGATAATCTTCCTGGTTTTACTCCCTAGTATTTCAACTAGCTCTTGAAAACCCTGCTGACACCCCTACTCTTTCACAGGTCAGCAGATCCCACTTCTCCCACACGCAAAATAGATCCCGTGTCAGAGGTAGCTCTCCCTGGAACACACACACGCAATGTTTCTGCAGGCATCTTAGCATCTCTTCACAGATGGATGCTTCTGGCCAAGATACCAAAAAGCTTGAACCCACTTATTCTATCCCAGATCATGATATGCTATCAGCAACTGCTGCATCACCTCACAGGAAGCCATCCTGTCCAGTGGCATCAGTCCTCTGCAACCTGACCTCAGCAAGGCAAAGCTGAGGAATATGTGTTCATAAGTAAAAATCACATCCTCCTCTAGGGAGAACAAGCCCAAGGGACATGATCCTGTCAATGCTGTGATTTTAGGGCATCGTGGACATCTTCGCAATACTTAAGGAATGCTCTCAAGGTAAGATACAACCATAAAGAGGAGTGAGGAGTGAGTTTCAGCATCAAACACGGGCAGAGGGATCTAAGCCACAATCTCCAAGTGCCTCTTGGCAACAAGCTCCTCTTTCACTGGTTTCCTGCCCCATGCAGTGGAAATGGGCACTCCCCACAGCAGAAGTGGTAGTGGCTGTGCAAGCGGTGGCTTCCAGCCCTAATGAAAGCAGAGCACCAGATGAGGGGAGGTGATTTGTCACGGCGGGGAATCCCTATATTCTACAGGGGTGTCTGAAAGCAGCATCTTTGCAGGAACTCGCTGGTAGATACAAGCACATAAACCAGCGTCTCTCTAAAAATTTACTGTTCAAACCTGGGTTCTCTAAGGTTGCATTGAGAGGCAGGAAGAACATCCCCTTTATGCACCATCTGTTATCTGATGGCTGTCTGTTTTAGCTGATACCTCTTCCTCACACTCCCCCATCATCGTCAAAACCCCAACAACTCATTCCCACTCGGAGTTAAAAATTATTTTTTTTCCTCCCTCCTGCTACTTGGACTTCTACCTTTGCTCTCCTCCTTTTGAAGGAACACAGGGTTTTATTTGGAGTCTTCACCTCTCTTTGCAAAGCCCAAGCCCATTGTTCCTTCAACCTAAGCCCCTGTAGTAGGGTAATCATAGACCGTATCACACTTCAGGTCTTCTATGTGACAAGGCAAAGAAATCAAACTCCTTCAGCTCTTCTTCCCCGGCTGCGTCATCTCTACTCTTTCCAATGTTTGTAGATAGATTTGTGGGTTTGTTGTTTGTTTCTTTTTCTTAATAGCAGGATACTGCATGGCAGCTATATGCCTACTCCCACCTTGATCCCCAAACAAAAGCGTGAGCCAAAAAAGCAGCGTTTCCTCAGAACCAACTGAAGAGCTGCAGGCTGAACCCCCCACCATTTTCTGTCCCTTTCATTCCGAGATATATCTCATTAACAATGTCTGATATTTACAGGTTACCATATATTACAGCAATCACATCTGCAGCCTATTAAGACCACAAATGCTGCCTTTGCACAGCTCGGAAAGACTCAACTGTGATTTTTCATGACAATCATACTGCAAAGTCTCTTCCTTTTTACTATTCAGACGTTTCAGTCCTCCTCACTCTGACACTTATATTATTGTATGAGGAGACTTCCAAGGTCATCCAGTCATCCGGACCTCTTCCCACTGCACCACATCAGTAATGAGCCTGTCCAGGTGAGCCACTTCCCTGTATTTGTATTAAATTAGCCTCAAAAGAGCCTCCTCATGGGCCTGCTTCATTGCCTGGCAACCCTGACAGTACAACAGCATGACATCTGAAGTGTTCCATATTTCAACACAAGGTTTGTCTTAAAAAAGGTCTTAAAGACACACACACTAAAGAAAGTTAGAAAGCATATAGCCACTAACATAACTCTATGCTATAAAATATAAATGAATGGTTGTCACGGTAACTGCTTCAGAGAAAAATAGTCCCCCTCGCAAATGCTCAATGGCCAAAAGAAATCCTCACACAGGCACACCCAGTCCTTTCCCTTCCTTTGTGTTATTACCGAGCTTCATTCAAAGTCTGGTTTACCTAATTCTGCAACGTTTCACCTCAGCAAACTGCACCAGGAAGAGAATCAGATCACTTCTGTCACTAAAACCTGTTCTCCTGGTATCCTGAGAAATCCCGTTGCTTTGGACAAATCTATAAGCTCTCTTACTGCTCTGTGAGACACAGTTCTGAATTACTGTTTTTCATTACTGATGGGCTTTCTAGTAGACCCTGCTGTGAGATAAAGTGGTATTAGAGTGGCATTACCACCTGGTGGAGTGATTGAGAGACATACAGGGCTGCAATATACTCCTCAAACTAACAGGCAGCATTATATCTAGAAAGCCTTCTGCTAATACCAGAAGGAAGGGCAGAAAAACAAAGCACCGTATATTCCTAGACAATACATATGCAAGCCCTCAAATAGCTGCTATTGAACCAATTCTACATTTCAAACTAAAAATGGAAACTCTAGAGCTGATGTAAGCAGCCCCAGGAATATTTGGGCCCTCCTGAGAGGCACAATGCTAACATGACCCCACAGTTTCCAGGCCAGGGCAGCTTGCACCCAGCAGCATGGAGAGCAGGACATGTAGCCCCAGCCCTTCTGTCTCCACCCATATAGACGTGTGCTGCTGTAGGACTTCAGCTTCAGTCTTCAGGACTTCTAGGACAGTTTCAGCTGCCATTGTTGCACAAAATTCCTGAAAGCACCTCGATGACTTGGCAACAGCAAAAGTGCTGCACTCTCTCGGAGGTATTACTGGTATGAGGAGGATTCATGCCTGGGTGGTGGTTCTGAGCACAGTTCAAGTCTGAGGTTACCAAAAGCCAGAAGTAACTTCAGCTGTTAGGCTGAAATGTGTTTCCATGCGGCAGGATCCCTGATCATGAAGCAGAATGTTAAAGGACTCAGTGCTGTCCAGACATGGAACAAAAACTGTGGGAGAGACAGAAGGTCCGGCAAGAGAAGGTAAAATTAAGCTGACTAGCCTGGTCAGCAGTGGTCTCGGCACTCCTCAGACCATACGTGGGCTTCTGCAGCTTTCTAGGACAAGGAGCACGTGAAGGTTTGCAGATATTCCCTGGCAGCTCCTTCTGAATGTGACTGACAACACTGGGGAAGGCACCAAGATAAATTTAGCAACATGTTTCTAGGCCTACCAAGGGATGCAAACTGATACTTAAGAGTGAGTAAGGGACAAACAATGTAACAGAGACGGATCAAGAGGGATCCAGAGATCAAGGGAGATCACCAGCCGAGAGGGGGCCAGTGGAGGGCTGGAGAGATGCCACCAAACCAGCAGGCAGGAAAAATGAGTGCTCTGCAAGTAGAGCTAGTCCTGCGTGAGGCAAGTGTGTTGCAGGATTAAGGACACAGGATGAGAGCACAAATGGCAGCATTAGCAGCAAAGGTGAGTAAAAGAGGCCACACCTTAGAGCTGTGACACCTGATTCACCAAGGCAGCTTGGAAGCCAGAACCAAATGAGATGTAGGGGGTGACAGTGAGGTTCCTTTCCCGCGCAGCAGGCTGGGCTGGGTTTAGTGTCCACAGGGAGGGACAAGAGAGATCCACAGAACCTGCTGTCAGACAGCTAGAGGGAGGAGGAGGATCAGGTAAGCAGAGTCCAGGACACAAGGCTTCAAGCAGAGCAGGGCCAGACGTCGAGGGAGATCAGGTGAAGGGACTGTAACAAGCCATAAGCCCAGGTAGAGGGCGATAAAGGGCAAGTGAAGCACCAGACTGAAAGTAGCAGTCTCGGTCCAGGACCAACAGCGTGAACAGCCACTACCACAGCCACATGCTGAAGCTATAAGGCGCTGGAAGAACTGCCTCTCTCTGGTGTGTCCCTACACAAGGACTGGAACTAGGAACCAACACGGGGAGCCAGGCCACCATTGACATCAGCCTGAGATCAGGCACTCTCTTGTCCAACCAACACTTCTTCAGGCTACTGTTTCCACCCTCCTGCCTTCAGAGCTTTCCTTTAATAAAGGCAAGCTTTAATAAAGGTAGCTGCTACTGGCTAAGGGGGATAGACGACAGAGCCAGTGATACCCTCCTGGATATCACCTCCAGTGCGCATAGCACTGCACTGGTTGCTAATTCCAGGGTCTGTTGGCCAATTTCAGTTGTATTTAAATCAGGTGGAAACCTGAGTGATAGAAAGCTCCTAAGATGTCATGGAAACAGGCAGCTGGGTGGAGAAGAGGGACTTAAAATCAGAACTGCCAGGAAAGACACGACTGCAAAGTCAGCTCAGTTCTGCTCTTGAAGGTGAGACAACTGACACGCAAGTGAGCACAAAAACTTGAGTAAGAAGTGGTATCTCCCCAGATATCAGATAATTCACACCGATGGCATGAAGACACAGGAAACTAAACTTCTAAGTTGTGCTGTCTGCAAGATTGTAGTGCCCTTTGAAAGGCACAAGCAGAAGTGATGCGCACAAAGGTCAGAGCATCAGGCCACAAAATCCTTCTGCATGTATACAACCTAACCTGCAGCGGCCACTAAGAGGAACTCTCCTCTCTTGCCTAGAGGTGTCCTGCCAGCAGACACAGAAGACACAGCAATTTAGTAATACCATTCCCTCTCCTTAGCCTGGCCCTGTGCATCGACACACCACTTCTTCTGTCAAACCAGAAGCACACTGAAATAAACCATGGAATACACAGCTTTCACTTCATTCTGCTCATTTTCCTGTGCCTAACTAGTTCCTGCTGCTCTCAGTGCAAGATCTGAAGGCAAGTAGGAGGGACTGTCAGCACAAAGTCTCATGGGGAAGAAGGGAAGAGATTAGGTTTGCAGGATGGTATGCTCTACTAAGTCATTTCTCGCTCAGCTCTGGTAATGACACCCATCTTCCTTCACTGACAGTCACTGAAAGAAAAGAGAAATAGAAGCAGCAGCAAACTTGTGAATTCCTACCTGGTTTTACTGACATATAGAAATCATATAAAATGTAGAAAGGTCCACTACATTATTTAGTGGCTATTAAAAAAAAAACCCAACACAAAAAACATTAAAAAAACCTCCACAACTCTCTTCTGAGCCTTAGATATCCTCCTACCTAGGAAAATATTGAAGGAGAAAAAAATGTTTTACTAACAATTTCCACTTGACAGAAGATTTCACAACAGCACTCAACAAATTCACAGCAGATCTGCCAACTTAAGTAAAAGGCCTGTTAAAAATGCATTCCTAGGGCACAGAATAGAATAAAGGCCTTCAAGGTGAATGCCAAAAAGCTGCCTCAATAAATGAAATGGGAGACTGCTGAAGAGCTTCCACTTGATTTTAATGTACACGTGGATCCTTACCTGTGAGCATTTCTCCAACACTTCCTCCTTGAACTGGAGAAACTTCTCCTGGATGACTGGCTGGTTGAGAGCAAAAGACAGGAAGTGTGTGAAGGGTTGTTTCTTACGGAAGCTGTCCAGGAGAACATCAATCCGCGTCCGGGCAGAGATGACACCACTGCGATGCTGCCCGGTAATCACTGTACGCAAAACAAAGCGACACCTGTCTGGTTTCTGTGAAGTTATGGCAAGACTATTAACACCCATGCCCATGCAGATAAAAGAGTAATTAAATGGATCATGATTTTACATACTTCCGCATATACTTCAAAATGTCAATATTGGCGGATATTGTAAAGGTAAGATCATTTCACCCAGAAAATGCCAGGAGGGAATTAGAAAAACCTGCACAACAGCACCTCTCTGCTGTTAGCCCCAGGCTCACTGATGAGGCATTAGGAATTAAAACCCCCAACCATGCACAGAGAAATCCTGCCCGGTTCCCTGCTTGACTTAAAATGCCTGACACTGCTGTGATTTCTTGTGTAAAGACAGGATGATGCCATCAAAAGTATCCCTCTGATACTGTGAGTGCCTGAAAAACAATAACTAAGAGTGTATTGTTACAGTGGCTCTTCGGATTTCTAGAGCATTATTTCAGGTTTTCATAAAAGCAGTCAAAATGAAAAAGAAAAGAAAATCTATCATGATGGCCCATATTTTTTGTGCATGCGCTTCGAGGCACCAAATTGAGAACACTTGGCCTTGAAAGGCAAGAACCGCAAGGAGCAAAATTTTCTTGGCTTCCTATTATTACGTGTTATCAGTATCTCTCAACCTTCCTAATAGTACGTGTTATCAGTATCTCTCAACCTTCCTAATAGTCCTTCACGTTTCTCAGGAAGAAGTCAAGACTCACTTCTTGAGAAGTACTGCCATGTTTCTGTGCAACTCCACAGTTGGATGCCCCCATCACTTATCCTTCAACAGCTCTGTCACATAACTGTAACTGTGCCAATTATCACCAGAGCGTGTGTAAAGGGCCCTCTAGGTAAGCCACTCAGGCAGAAACCAGCCCAGGACAGCCCTTATGAGCAATGCCTCCTGCTTTTTAACTCACTGGAAGTGATGAGAAGGAACATACGGTAGAAGGAAGTGTGTTTGAACTAGCAGGATCAAGTGACAACACCAGAAAGGCAGCAATATCATCAAAACATTTCTCCTACTAAAGTGGATGCTAAAGTTTATTTTGTACATAAATATATGACACAGTAACTTTTTCTGGATATATGTTACAGTTTCTCATTACTGGAAATGGCATTATTTTAGAAATAAACCAAAACAAATCCAACACATTAAGGCCCAAAGTTCGAGAGCCAGTCATTTAAGGCCCAGAAGTGACTTCAGTGAGACTATTCAAAGGCTTAAAATAGATTTTTTTTTTTTTCCAGAAAACCTTACATGGTTTTATAAGGATTCATAGACAGAAAAAATGTTTACAAAAGTGAAGTGATTTTCCCAGGCCTATAAAGTGAATCAGTGCCATGTCAGAAGCAGGAATCAAAGGAAAAACACCTCCTATATCCCATCCCTGCTCAAATCATGTCTGTGCAAGAGACAATGAAAGAATGCCCATTTTGTGCATGTTAAACTCACCAATTTCTCCTTCCACTCCAGGCTTGGGAATGCTGATAGAGGTTCGAGTCTCTGTTTCTAGTTTCTTCTTGGTTTCCCCTTTCTTCCCAATGATGTACCTGGAGGAATAAAAGTGCAAAAGAGTCACTCCCACAGTGTCGCTGGGCCACTCTCCCACAGGTGTAACTAACCAGCAGGTGAACCAGGCTCTGAGCCAGCTCCAGGCAGCTGGGTACCCCCAGGCTTGGTAGCTCCACCATGCTAGAGGGATGCACACACTCAGTTCCACGGGCAGGACCTGGTCCAAGCACAGAGGCTACTCCCGGGACTTTGGACATGACCAGCCCAGCACTATGGGACAATGCTGAGCCGTGGCTCACAACGGGCTTCAGCTAAAATAAGTCAGTTGGTCCATGGCAGCTCCGTCCAGCACATTTTTCCGTGGCTTACTTGTCAACTGGGTTATCCCTTTCTCCCATTATCCCCGCTGATGAAGAATTAAGAGCTCTTTTTCTGCACTTCACTTTGCTCAAGGTAGCAATTTGTCCGCATCCAAATACACAACAGAATACTTTTCCTTCTCTATAATTCAGTGAAGTTATTCAACCAATAAAACTGTCAAAAATAACAAGATAAAGCTTTGAAGACTCCAGGCTTCCCAGTAAACATCAGTTTGGAGTCAATAGTCAGTTCCAGTTGTGTGTGCTTTTTCTCAAACCTTTCACAGACTCCCCTTGCCAGGCTGCTCACCCCAGTTCTTCCTCTCCTTCATTCACCCTCCCTGATGCTTTTATGTTCAAGAGAAGAGATGCTCAAAAACTCTCCTACCAGCAAAAATGCACTACCTGCTATCCCTGTCACAGGGAGGGCCAGGAGTCAAGCGTGGCACAACTGCACTAGAAAGGCATGGCCAATTTTCCCTTTCTTAACACAAAAATCCACACATCCACGAAACCAAATACATTTTTCTGAGATCCAGCGCTTGCCCCAACCTCAAGACAAATATTCTTCACTCAACCTTTTCCTCAGCCAGCAGAAACTCAAATAAACCAGAAACATGCAGGCTCACTTGTATAAAGGGCTGGGAACCTCCACTCTGCACTGGAAGCCCTTCTCAGTTTCTTCCAGCACAAAGGCATCATAGGGTTCGTCCACGCAGTCATCAGGTCCTACCAAAAAAAACCCCAACACAACAGACCTTGTTAGAACCTCTGCAAAGTTTGGCAGCACTTCATGTAGGACAAGTCTCACAGCTGCCTTCTCCCAAGGTTAAATAAAGGAAGGATGGACTCCTCTCCGTTGCAGCTAACTGCTTTTTATTTTACGTTACTAATCAGCTCTGGAAAACATAATGACTGCTGCTAAATTTGCTGGGCTGCAAGGCATATGAACGTAGTAGTTACAGCTCAGGTTTTCTCTCAGCTGAAGTTGTGCAACTATCCAGTGGGAATGGTCTCTCCTCCTGGCACAGTGGAAGCCACCAGTCCATTCAGATACCTGAGCAGGAATTTAAAGTCTCAGAAGAATTAAAATAAAAGGTGAGGATAGCTGTGGTTCCAAGGTTCATGCTGCACATTTTGGAAGAACAGATAAATTCTCATACCCTTGGGACAGAGGAATAGAAGCGCCTTTCATCTGTGGGCCATTCAGGACCAAATGTGACTTCCAGAAAGAGGCCACGGTTTCTATCTCCTCTCCAACACACACAGGGATGGATTTGCGTGGTAACAAGCTTATTAAAGCTCAGTTCAACCCACGGAAAGGCAAGTTGGAGGGAGAAATGGGACACAACAGCCACAACCCTTTCCATTTGAGAAATAGCAGCTGAGCTTTTCTATGCCCACAACTCATGCAGAACTACAACAAACATACAGGAAGTAAAATCCATCATAATGGAAAGAACTTTGCTCCTAAAATAGGTTAACACCTTCCAAAAGCCACAAGGAGGCCAATTCTTCAAGGGGCAAATATTGCAAGGACAGAGTACCTTAAGTGAGCAGCTTCCACTCCTGCTGTACCTGCAAATAATTACACTACCAAAAAAGAAGGCACTTCAGGAACTCATGGAAGACAGGTCTATGGAGCTCAATTTTTTTGCCTCTTTATTGGAAATCTTTCCCAGCCAGCAAACATAACTGATGGTCTGCAGCACAGTCACCTAAACCCACGTTAGATAACTGGGATTAAGTCCACTCGTTGGTCAGCAGGATCATCAGGGACCAACACAAAGCATTTTTCTCCCTCTTGGACACCTCACTCCACCACACGGGCAGATCCTTGAGCACATAAAGACATCAGAGGTCACCCCTCTTTACCTGCACAGAAATCCTCCTCCTCCTCCTGCTGGTAGCCCTGCTCATGAATGAGATTCTTTCTGTACACTCGTCCCCCGATCCTGATCAGGGTGGGTCGCAGCACGTCCATCCTGCTTCTCCTCCTAGGGCAAATACAAAGACAGCTTTGCTAACTGGTGCCAAGGAAAGGTAAATGTTGATGCATCCTTGTGGATAATGTGAGAGGCATCAGGGGACTCTGAAGGGCTGAGCAGTAAAGTGAGGTCTGTACATCCCGGAGAGCCATAACTCCTTCTGTGCATATTGAAGAGACACTCCAGATCTTCTCAAATTTGGCATCACTCATTCAAAGATCAATTTTACAAGAACTTACAAGTATACTCTTCGTCAGCTTGTAAAGCACCGTCAAATAAAACCAGGAAATTTCAACAATGTAAGATACGTAAGGAAGCACCAGGTTTTTTACCCCTGCAAGGAGGTCAGCAATTGATAACTGCTCTTCCTGACACTCACAGGTTTTAGATGAAACTCACAGTCAATGTGCTGTCTGAGCACTGTTCAGGCTTCTGAACAGTTTCACCTCATTATTGTCCAGAGCTGCAGACCAAAGAGACCAAGACTGACCTCTCTCAAAATACTCCCCCACTATCCCCCACTAGTTTCTCAAAAACCTAAGGAGCTTTTCCAAAGCAAACCCAGTTCCCTGGATCTGCTCGGGAGGCAGCTGCAGAAAGGAAACAAAGCTCTCTGAGGAGTCAGCACTGGCTGCTGTAAGCAGTAACACCTCCTTGGTTTTAAATAGAAATTTCTGTTAGTCAGAAAACAAAGTCCCCACCAAAAAAATTTTCCTTCATCCAGAGATCTGCCTGTCCACTACAATAGAGCCTGGTGGGAAAAAATTGAAGAGCTGGTCTTTGAAGATAAATTTACCCTAAACTGGATTGATTATATGGACTGACATAAGGTTCAGCAGGTTAATGCTCTTCCCCTCAGTTAAACACCCACTTTCTGAAATGACTTACAACCACTCGAAGTTATATTAACGCATTCCTGCAGTTCAAGGGAAGAAGTGCAGGTGTGAACTGTGCACTGAGGAAGACAAAATAAGCCATGAAAAAACATGCTTATGTTGAGTTGTTGGCTGGTTTTGGGGTTTTTTTTGAATTGCAGTGTCACAATTTTAAAAACTCGGGAGCAAGCACACCCCACAACACTAGCAATTCTGGGAGAGCTGGAACCCCTGTGCTGAGAGGCCAGGTTGCGTGAGCTGGTGTGTTCAGCCTGGAGAAGCGAAGGCTCCAGGCAGACCTTCTAGGGGCCCGGGGGGCCGTTGCCAATGGTTACCGCCCCCCGCCGGAAGTAGGCGGCTTGTGCCCGCCCCAGCATGCACCGCGAGCGCCAAGCCGCGCGGGGGCCCAGGTGAGGCGCGGTGGGGCCGCAGGGGCGGTGGCTCTGGGAGCCCGCGGAGAGAAGGAGGAAAGAGAAAGGAGAAGGGAGAAAGGAGAAGGAGAAGCGCCGGCCTGGGCCGGGCGGCAGCAGGCAGAGGGGTCCAGGCTGGCGGCGGGGGCCGCACTCACCGCGCAGCAGCTCGCTACGGAAGCCGGGGAGGGGAGGTGGCGCAGGCGCGGTGCGGGCCGGGCCCCCTCACAAGATGGCGGCCGCTGCAGAGTGGGGCGGGGCGGGTAGTGTCTGGGGCGGTGCGGGGCGGGTAATGTCTGGGCCTGGCGTTCTCTGCGTCTGTGTTTGCAGCCTGTGTGAGCTAAAACCTCTGCAGCTATGCTCTGGACCCCGTCGGGTTTGCGAGCCCCGGTCGGCATCGCTCCCTTCAGGAACAGGAAGCTGCCCCACCCGGGTTTGCTGAGCAAGGTGTTCCTGGATCGTGAGGAACCTGTGGCAGCCTGTGCCAGTGTCTTACCGCCTTCTTCACCATGAGGGTGGTGAGACACTGGCACAGGCTGCCCAAGGAGGTAGTAGAAGCCCCATTCCTGGAAGCCTTTAAGGCCAGGCTGGATGGGGCTCTGAGCAACCTGCTCGAGTGGGAGGTGTCCCTGCCCGTGGCAGGGGGCTTGGAACTAGATGATCTGTGAGATCTTTTCCAGCCCTTACAATTCCATGATTCTATGATTGTGTCCGCATTCACTTCTTTTATCCACCCTGTAAGCCCCTGGCAAGCTGCTGCGCAGCTTTGGGTGAGACAACCTTGAGCCTAACATGGCAACCTGTTTTCTTCCCTGAACCCTTAAGCGCACTCCAGAGGCACCATCTGCATCAGCTACAGTCTGCAGGAGTGTGTTAAACAGGCACAACCGCAGAAACATATTAAATGGGCAGGATAACTGAGAAGTGCTTACAGAAGTGTTTTGGAGGAGTAGCAAGTGCTGTCGCAAGTGCCAAGGGACAGATTTCTAACGATCAGAGCGGCACCTGATGAGTTTTAAGTACTCGATCGTGACAAACATACAAGGTTGAGAAAAGCGAATGCAAGAGGTAGCTGGGCTTGTGCGGTACGGGCAGGCAGATGCTTGGCTGCTGCCAGCTTAGTGTTTTAAAAGCAGAAGCGCATCTGGAGCAATGCAGAGCACAGTTGCCACAAATTAGGCACAGCCCAGCTTGGTGCAGGATGTGGCGCTGGAACTGGCAGTCCCGTGGGCTTCCAGGTTTGATGAGGCAGCAGGTCTTTTTTCTGTTTGTACTCCTGGAAACAAGGCAAAAAAAAAAAAAAAGAAAAATTAGAAAAAAAATCTTTTTATGACCCTGGGGAGCAGGAAGAGTGCCAGGCAGCTGAAAGGCAGTGAATTCAGGCCAGCACCCTGTGCCAGGTTATTTTTACGCATGCTCCGACCCTCCCGCTGAATTCCCAGGCCCCCGTGTCCAAGGGGTCAGAGCATGGGTTACCACCTTCAATTTCTGTGTGCCACTGCCTGGTGCGACAGCTCATCGCAGTGGGCACAGCCAGCTTCTCCCACGCAGGCAGGGCAGCCTCCGACCGCTAGCACTTTGAGGCTACAGAGCTGCGGTGCAGGGACAGCAGCCCAAAGCTGTTCTCACTGGCTTCTCCTGGACCTTGCTGCCTTCGTCTGCCATCTGATCTGTGCGTGGTTGCTGGCTTTGTGCCCTGGGAAACTCCAAGGCGTCCTTCCTAACTTTTTTTGCTCCCTCCATGTTCTCCCAGGCTGGGACGGGGTGAAATGGCATCTTCCTCGTCCTCTTCAGCCGGCGGAGTCAGCGGCAGCTCTGTCACAGGATCGGGGTTCAGCGTTTCAGATCTGACACCGCCCCGAAAAGCTCTCTTCACGTACCCCAAAGGAGCTGGGGAGATGCTGGAAGGTGATTGCTCCTGCCCTTCTCCTTCCCTGCTCCTCCCGGGGCCCAGGCAGCCCTGAGAGACAGTTGCTGAGCTTGGCACTCCGCTGCCTTTTCAAACTTTAGCTGGCAAAAGCTGGAGGGAGGGAGGGAAGG
>WEIS01114142.1:0-16679 GCA_013389965.1 Todus mexicanus | reverse complement strand
TGTATATATATCTACCTGTGGAGCAGAGTGAGACTATATTACTGTGGTACAAGTATCTGAACCGCAAAAATCTATGAGAAAATTAAATTCATTACAAAAGGCACAGGCATTTAAAAATGTCCTACAACATTAAACAAACTGAACGGACAAGGACCTGTGTCTAATCGTTGTGAGACAAGGGCATTTTCTTAAAATACATTTTACAATTCCATCTCACCACAGCATGTGGTCACAGAGTATGATCACAGCCCATAGTGACACATCATCAGTGTAATTTTTGGTTAAGATCTGGAAAAACATGAAATCTACTATTCAGTTGCATCGACTGCTATTGCCTTAATGATGTTAAATGTAAGGCAAGTGTACTTCTACACAAATAAAAATGCCTTGATTGCAATATCTGGTCCCAGATGACTTGAGTCACTGGCCTGAGAGATCTTCAACATCCAGGTTCACAACATATAGGTTATTTCTGTAGAGGCAATGAACCACCACGTTCAGAAATGTGAGAGACTGATCCTAACCTCTGCAGAAAATAGGACTTTAGTTTATCTGTAAAGAGATGTGCTTTCCCTACTTTGCCTTTGAACTTCAGCAGCCCTCTGAGCTCTTCACAACTGCTCTCCCACTGTACTAGTAATTCACATCTTCTGCTTCCCTCTGTCTTCACTAAGAGTTTAGATCTAAACTCCCTGGAAGTGAATTTGCATTTTAAAGAATGTCACTGTTTCAAAATGCATTTCATGTTTTCTCATATTTTGTGCAAAACCTTAATATTACATCAGCACGAAATAATGAAGCCTCCTCATAAACACGCTACCCTAAAACGGTGCCTGTGTCGCACCAGCCTTTGTCCTCTGCCAAGCTGACATCTGTGCATATTTAACAGCTTCAATGTCAGCTCTCAAAAAAAAAACCACCAGCAGGAGAATAAAGCTGTGGCAGCATTTCTTTTCTGATAGGCACAAAAGGCAAACCCGAGAGGATGAAGGAAGTTAGGCTATTTTGTGGCTGCTTTTCACGGCACAAGAGAAACAAACAGTTTCCAATTCCTTCACTTCAGTATTAAGGACTGATCTCACGTGGCTTCAATTGAAAAAAAACATCTGTAAGCCAGGCATCTCTGGTGGCTTGACCTCTTCCATATGTGTATGAAAACAAGCTATGCAGAATACGCCGATTGAGGATGCCGTGATAAAGACCAAAGGATGACCTAGTAAATATTTACCTCCAAAACCTCATTAGACCACGATCTGCTAACTTTTACCAATGCTTAGCAAATATTGCCTACCTTAGTGGTTACCACGCCTGCAGTTGTTTCTCAGCATGCATGGTGCTGCACACTACTGCTGATACATTATGTCCCTCTTAGAAAGACCTAAATTACACCCAAATTCTTTAAATTTCCTGTTGCAAACCCAGGGAACTCCACTGGCTTTATTCCAAGGACAAAATGTCTCAAGCTTTCACTGCACTTTTCAATACTCTGATCTTTATTCATGTGCCACGTCCTTCTCAGCCTTATCTAATGAAGCCCTACATGTGTAGAACACTGTTCAATAACCACAAACCTTTATTATTTGTTACTAAAACCTTGTGACCAATTCACCTTTGCTCTTTATTTCATAATAATCACAGTCGTGTAAGGACCGACCATCCAATCCCTGGAAGTCTCATTCTTTCAATTTTTTCAAGTACCTCTTCAAATGCATTATAAGGCAGAAATGCAAGACTGCTGAGGACAAGAGATTCACCACCTACCACAAAATGTGAATTTTAAACAGTGGTGAATTACTCAAACTTCAGAGAATAAATGATAGGCTTGTCTTTTGGAAATAAAACGTCGACACTGACCGTCTCACTTAGTTCAGACATTTACCTGAGGTTCTTGCAAAATTCGTAGTTCCGTGTAAAAATTATGTCAGTTTAGGAAAGATATGTCAGATATTCATAACAATTCAGAGAGAAACTTATAAAAATGAAATTAGTAAGAAGGTTCTATTGAATGGGTATTAGTAAGAATAGGAAAAAAATGTTAATATGTCTATTTTTATCATGAATTTGCTGAGGGCTGCTCAAGCACCTCACAGTCAACGATGATGACATGAATATGCATGTGCATACATATATATATTTACATGTATCTGAATTTATCTTTAACAATAACTGATCACAAATAACTACTCAGGAATTCAGGCAGCTTATAGTAATTGATATTTTAACAGAGAAAGGTATGAAAAATAACTTGCTAGGAACTTATGAAATGAATGGCTCCTTGCAAACAAGAAAAGGGATTTTTCATTGGGAAGATGTCATTATTAACTGACACTGATGTACTGTCTGTATCTCCCTCACACAGAGAACCTTTATGGTACACTCCTTGCTACCAGTGCGTAGTAACATTCATTGCATCATTCAGTACAGATTGCGAACCAGGATCCTAAAGAAAAATAATTAACTATCGCTTTCTGCAAGATTTTGCAAGTGAAACAGAAACAACAAGTAAAATATAACCCTTTCCAGTGGAAAAAAAATAATCTACAGGCTTAGAAAAAAATCAAGTTAGTTTTAAATGTTCATAATATTGTTTATACCTAATTATTAAAATACCATATAAGCAATACAGCAATTGTTTCTCATTAAAAGACCAAGAATTACCAATATGTTACACATGCACTATTACAGAGGCAACGATTTCTTTGATGTTTAAAACTTTGAACCCATGAACAAACCATGAAAATTGCTGTATATCACTGAACTTGTGAGTTATTTGAAAGAAATGTAAATTTTATGTTAGTGGAATAATATTTTTTCATTGAATAGGGAAAAGTTAATCTCTTCCTTTTTGTTCCCAAAATAGAATCTTGTCCCATCTTTGATATACCTTCCCCCTGCTATTTAATGTAATTACCTGGGTCAGAATCAATATTCCATTAGCTGGACTCAGTCAATGGACTGTCTTTCACTGCCTGCATTAGTCGAGTGGAGAGGTTTCCAGAGCTGGCACACCACGAGCGTGAGTTACTGTGATACCAGCAAACCAGTGCCGTGCACAGATATCTATACGTGCTGCTTTCAAATGACAGTGTGAGGAACAGTGAATTGCCCGGTGAGCAGTGATACTGCAAAGGCCTGACTGTCGACAGTCTGTGTCCCTCCTTATTTCCACAGCCCCTTCTTCACGTGACTCCCAGGCTGATTTGTCTACAAACCGACACCGGCAGCAGAGCCTCAGCTGAGCAGAAACCACAGCCCTGTCCTTGGCCACATGACTGAGGCCTCTCGCAGGAACCGAGCGCATTTGCTCCCAGGTCTCTGGTTTAGGATCCACCCCTCTAGTGGCCTGCTGACCACCACAGCAGCCGCAGGAATCCTTGGGGACTTACTGTCCTGTTGAGTTTGGTTGAGATTAGCTAAAATTCACAACTCCTTAAGGTTGGTAGAGGGATGAACTGGTGCAGACATCGGCAACACGATCACTAAACACTCATCTGCTTAGAGAACTATTCTCACGTGGCTGTTTCTCACACCCAAACCTGTATGGGAATTCAAAGAGCTTTGGAAACAAACTTTAATAAAGCATGTGAAGTCCCAGTTTCATCTGGCTAATGGGTTTAAATTACATATATATTAGAGTGTTTAATACATTAGCATACAATTTGGTGTTATGTAGCAATACTCCAAAACCACTTGCTACTTTCTGCCGGAAAACATAAAGGCCCCTGTGCTGCAAGTTCCGGTGTTTGAAAGCCAGTATTTTTTTCTTCCATACATCTTGTTTGAAGTATTATTTCTGTTTGCAAGAAAAGATGAGAACGGAAGAGATACCGCTGAGGACTCCAGAATTTAGAACTTAAAATTACTCAGTTTAACTCTTGCACAAAGGGATAGTGTTCTAGGGGCATTTCTGTGAAGCCACAGCATACTTTGCAAGATTTGTATCCTTTACTGGATGGAGCACTAACTTTTCAAAAACTCATGATGAAAACTGACCAACAATTTCCAGCCGTGTTTATTGTAACTGTGATTTGAAGTCAGCAGTAAGAGTTATTTAATATATCTGTGGTGGCCGAATAAGGATGTATAACAAGCAAAAGAACGGCAGATAGAACTGAAAAGCGACTACTTTTGAAGCAGCACTTTTTCACCACTGCTCGTTTTCCCCTTCTTCTGCATGAGGAATTCAAACAAAGATAAAGACTATTGAAGCTGCTCACATGAGGTTTGTTTTTACAAGTCAGTGCACACGTGGATGGACGTCTGAGCACAGTAAACTCACGTGGATTTGCATCAACAGCCAGTAATTATGTCTTATGTCAGCCAATAAAGAGCAGAGCGATGAATTCCCACTGTCAGAGCTGCACTATGTCCAGCCACGGAAAAGTTTTACCAGTTCCAAAATGTAATGCATCTACCAAAAATTAAAAAACCCCCAAACCCAAACCCTCAAACTTAAATGTAGTCCACAGCCAAATCTCAAAACAATGTCTGACTAGGCTTACAAATCTGGCCAGTGTTTCTGCACTGTCCGAAACCAGTGACATTTCCAGAGCTCTCAAAAGCAAGGGATGCTCGTCCAAATGCCCTTGGCCAAGGTTCAGTCATCTAAGCCGCTTTCACACAACTTACTTACTGAATTTTGCTGGATATTTACACGAATCCAGACATTTTGCCTCTACAGCTCTAAAAAATGCCAAATCAGTGATCCCTTCTTCACCACAGGAAGACACAGTCGCTTAGTGTTAAGCACCGCATAACATAACACTGTTCTCTGAAAAGAACATTTACTGGAGACACTATATTCTGCAGCTAATGTCATTCCAGATAAAAGCCAAGACTCTTGAAATAAGAGGCTGCGACATCTGACCAGTTTGCACATGTGGTTTTGCCTGACAGCATTACTGCTTGCATTATAATGGAATAAATGTCGTTACAAAACCAGAACCATCCAAAAAGTTTAACCTGACTTGCACCGATTCCCATACTACAACTTAGAGCTTCAGCTCTTGAAAGGGGTCAACTCTTGGCTCTTCTTCCTGTGCTTAGTCTTGCAAAGAATTAAACTCACACTTTCCCTAAGGCCTTGTGAAAACAAATGCATTTTCTGCTCAAAGTTCCCCACAAAATATCATCCAGAAATGGGGAAAAAAAGGTGTAAAGCACTCTTATCTCATAGAGGTTAATGTGGTAACACTGATGAGAATCTCTCACAAGATTTCTTTTTGTGGAAAGCGTTAATCAAATCCACCCTAATGTTACCAAAAGCAGTGTAGGGATCTAGCAACACATTTTATCATGAGGCAAGAGATGTCACAGGACACAAATATTACAAGCATCTTTCTTCTTAATTCCTTTAGTATAGAAAGAAAAAGAGAGAAAAGAAAATGTGAGTCCTCTGCTGCACAATTTATTCCTGTGTCAGTAGCAGGTTATTCCATACTCTTCACATCGAAATTCTAGGGAAAGCAATAATTCACAAAAATTAATTGGCTATATCAGTTCTAATTAGCCCACAAAGGCTAGGTAAGTTTCCTTAGGAGACCACAGGATACCTTCCCATTGCTGCAGATAAACCAAGCGGCCAGATCGTGGCTGATCTGTGGCTGGGGCCAAGAGAGAGCTTAGAGAGAGCAATTCAGAGTGTTGGAGCAAGGAAGCAGGGAAACAACATTGGGAAACAAAAACTGGCCTTCGTGCTTTTAGTTGTTCACTGCTTTTGGCAATGTAGCCTGCTGTGCCATAGAGGGTGTCTTTGGAGCCACAAAGAAATCAGAGGAAAATGAGCAATAAACATTCACTTAACACTGTAACGCCCAACGCCACAGCAGCTGGTTTCAACAGAAACAGCCGTGAAGTGGAACAGAGTGTTCCTGTGCAGGTGCTTCTTGGGTCATAGTGCTGGGAAACCATCCACTCCTCATCCCTAGCAGTAACTGTGATCACTATCATCAGCCTGGAAGAGATCAAACATCCAGAAGGGCTGAAATTACCAACCAAAACATCACCTCCCAGATCTAAACCTCAAAAGAAATCCGAATTATGTCAGAAATGAATGTACCATCCACATCCCCTAAACTGGGGGCAGAAGAACATACACAAATTATCATGTATACCAACATTATTTGGATTGAATTTCAGCCAGGGTTTTCCCTCCTGCCCTGGTCTGCAGCATTGGACACGCGTGGTCTTTCAGCACCGTATCATTAGCCTACCTACTCATTTGCATAAATTGCTGCTGCTGCACCGACCTAACAAACAGCAATTCAATTTAAATGTACATGTTATGGTGTGCTCTTCTCTACCAGTGAGGGACACTAACTCCTAATACCAGAAGGAATAAAACATTCATTGACAGAATACCTCTGAATTTACCCTAACACATACCCAGAAATAAAATACAGTAATGGATTATGATAAATGGATTATTTTATAAATTTATAAATGGAAATAAGTACATTTACTTCTTCCGAAGCATGCAGTAGTTTGCGTGGTAGCCTATTCACCAGTGTAGCCTGCAATGGATTAGGATCCTCATTCTCCCTGCTACTTAAACAGTTGCATTTTCAGAAGAAAATTACAAGCTTTGGAGCAGATTTAACACTTTGAATAGCACACGCTTCTCCCTGTTTTGTGTAGAAGAATTATTGCGTGACAAGAGGAAATCCTTCAGCTATGTCAAAAGACAGGAAAAACAAAAGTCTATGTCCTCTCGCTAGTCCATTAACAATGTCTTGCTCTACAGTCACCCAAGATACATAAATTGAAAGAATTAAAAAAGGGACTCAATACGGATTTTTTTTTCCTGTTTTTTTTTTGGGGGGGTTTGTTTGTTTGTTTGTTTTTTAACACAAACCCAGCCTTAGAGTAGGAAGAATACAGAAATACTTAGAGCCTGAAGTAGCCTATCTGGAGTTTGATAACCTGATATCACACAGATTGGATGCGCTCCTTGTGGAACAGAATTAGGTGTGGTCTACTGGAATTCACCTGATTTGTAGTCCACGTGCTGCTCTCTTTATGCCTTTTGGACTCTGTGCAGGTAGCTGAAATTTCAGTAACATGCAGCCAACCTTCATTCTTCTGTTTCTACTCTATAGACATCATCTCACCATGACAGATCATATACGTACTAGAATACCTGAACAGGACCACTTTCAATCTGTGTTTGGCTACGCAATACACAGACATCCTATAACCAGAGGGTTCTGTGCCTTCATCAGAGGTTACGTGGCCTTGACCACTAAGGCACAGCTGCTGTTCAAGAACGGTAAATTCATATAGGATGAAGCTTTCAAAAGAGTTCAAGCTGAAAATTTCTAGTTGCACACAAAGCACAAATTCATGAATCACTTGGGTTCTAGATTCCCCGTAAAACAACCCTGTGCTTGGGTAGAATCATAGAATCATAGAATATTTAAGCTCTGAACATTTTATGTAGTAAATTTTTATACTTCCAGTGGTGGTACTGCTAAAGTATTTCAAAATATTCTAATGTGCAGACAACAGTCTCAGAAATCATGTTCCTACTATGGAACAATTGGTGTAGAGGTAGCGCTTCTTGAAGAGAAAACTGTGAAGGCATCGAGAAAAAGTGTCACTCTGCCTTGCATCTACCTCTGTCAACTCACATAGCTGAGCCTGACATCTGGTAAGGCAAGACTGTGATTTCACAATTAAAGAATTGCTTTTATGCTGGGTATTCAACATAAATAATATGTAATTACATCCAGGGATGTCCTTTGTCAGGATACCAGGTCAGCAATACCTTGAATTCCTTACTACTTACTGGTAAGAGAAATCCATTATATACGAGTATGTGTAAAATACTTGCGAACAAGAATACTTTTAGGCTACTGTGAACTGTTTATACAAATTTAATTATTTTCTTTCAGTGTCCTGATCAGCAAAGATTTTTTCAAAAATGAAAAATTTAGCAACAGACTTTAAAATGAGAAAAAACCAAGACAATTCCTGAAATTATGTATTTTTCCAAATTTCATGATTTGGAAGGCTAAAAAAGAATGAAACCGCTAATTAGCCTAAGCAAAAAATGATGCATCCTTTCTAATATGTGGCATTATTAACTAACCCATTCAATAGTATTAATTCAATGGTTTGGCGTAACAAATAGCCCTGGACTGCCAGAAGTTGAACTTCTTTTCCAACTGAGATGAATAAAGCTCTCTGGATGCATATATGTTTGTATAGACAAAAATAATGTATGTATGAGGAGATGGAATCTCTCTTCATCTCTTGCTAAGAAAGAGATGAAATTCCATTGCAAAGAAAGATTTATTTCCATCTACTTAAGCATCAATATATATGTAACATGAAGATTTCAGCCTAGGATAATTACCTCTGAATAACCTTTGAAATACGGGGGGAAATAAGTATCTGACACATCAAATGACTTATTAAAAATGAAATTTGATTGCGTATCAGCTGCAGCAACAAAAACTAACTCCCAATACTTGCAGTATTGACAAATCAAAAAATGGATCAGCAGAATGAAAGATGAAGAGAATGTCAAGAGAGATCATTGTTGGTATGGCCATTAAAAAGTGATATTAATTTAAACAGAACTCAAAAGATTTTAATTCCGAAACAGCCTTATCAATAGATACAGGGACACCTATGAAAGACTGGCTGCTTCATCTTCAGCATGGCATACTTCAAAATAAATGATCATAAACTGCTTTCCGTCTCACCCACAAGATACTGTTACTGTTGTAATTCTGTTAGGGATGCCTAATAAATAAATACGTTAGAAAAATATTGGCGAGGGGGGAAAAAGTGTATTTGTTTTGTAGCTACGTCCCATACATTGTTTCAAAAAGTAGGAAAAACACAAGCGAATTAAACCCATGCCAGCTGTTACGAACATGACTCACAGGTGACTGGTTTTCCTTCTAGCAGAAAAACTATCATGCTTGGATTGGCAGCTTTTGCAGTAACTTCAGAGAGAAAATTCCTAATCTTTATTTCTCCTTGAGTGCTATCACAGCACAGTGCCTAATTTCACTAGCTGAATGCCCACGAATTAACAGCACTTTTAATTACTTTAGATACAATCTATATTTGAGCATGCTTTTCATTTTACATTCCTTTTTCTTCCATTCATTATCAAAGTCTTTCTTCCCACTAGACTGTTTATATTTTAATTTGGGCAGGCTTTAACAATATACTGACTCCAATACTGTCCTAATTAAATTAAATTTACTTGCAGAGATTTGAACAGCAACCCATGTTGACCTCAAAAGCACTCCTTTTTCTTCTTTCCAATATCTTTTACTGTCTATCAAAGAATTCTTTTCCCCAGGCTCTACTCCTTCTTCAGAGCCAACCTTTGAGCAGCGACTCCTCCAATACATACCCAGATTAACAGTTCAGCATTAACAAAATTACAGTCCAAATCCCAAGTGGCCTGTGCCTTTTAGTCCAGAGATGTTATTTAGGTCACTTCAAATAAATAACTGCAGAGCAGCTTCTGACCACACTAGCAAGAAAGGACTTTGATGTTTAAGATGGGAATTTTTTTCCCCCACAGCCATCATTCCCAATTTTCTTCTCAATTAAAATGCTACTCAAAAAATGTCTTCCTAGAATGGTCTAACTATCGAAGCTGAAAGTATGGCTCACCTATGAGTTTTTCTTCTACGGCACATAAATTCCATCCCAAGAGCAACCCCAAGAAAGTGTCAGTACTTACCTACAATGAAAGATGCTCTCACCTTTTGCACTTCAGTTTTACCCTTACAAAACCCAGATTATTCCACCATTTAAAATTATTTCATCCTTAAGATAAAATATGTATACTTCTATTGCACCATATTGCCACTTCTGTTGAACACGGGAGGCTCGAATACTTTTATTTTTCCCTGTTTACATTTCTTACTTCTCCTCCTTGTCTACCTCAAGTTGTGCTCTTCCATTGTAGAATCTTTCCTAGATAGGATTCTCCTATACCTAAAATAAAGAAATGCCTAAATAAAGCAAGCTCTGAATTCAGCTTCCTTTCAAAAGAAATATTGTGACCTGTGATTTGACATCTTAATAATCTCTTCTGATTTTATTCAGAAATAGTATGATGGTTTGAATCAGTTGGCCAACACACAATATTAGTTGTTTGGTTGGGTTATTTTCATGTTTATGTGTGAAAAGGTGATATAAAATCATCTCAAGGGTAAATGTTTACTAGTAAACCTTCCCTGCCTTTAGTAAGTTGCATTTAAGAGTCCAGCTAATAGGTGGCTTAGGATAGGGAAGAAAAAACCACTGGAGTTGCCTCCTTTATTCTTAGTTTTCTCTTGCCCTTAAAGCTCTCATTATAGGTCAGCATTCAGTTTAGTATATGCTGTGTAATGGTTTGCACGGCTGTGATTGAAGTGGAGGCATTGCTGTGACGTGGAACCCCAGATAGCTGCTGCCCAACCCCCCAAAAGCCAATGGGCTCATGTCCAGGCCCTTAGGGAGCACATATGGAAAATACGGCATCGCAACACTCATTTTCTGCACGTTCCAAGGGCTTGAGCTAAGACAGTCAAATTTCTCTTGGTTTCCTGAAGCAACAGAGCTGTTCCACAGCTGAACTCATGCCTAACGTGCAGCTGAATTCCTGATGCATCGCTGAGCCTAAGCTTACCTGAGAGATTTCTCCAGTACATTGGAGACGCTTCTGTCTAACACGTTACACAACCCATCTAGCTAAGATGGAGCGGAACATCCTGCTAATACTGCCTGGAAGAAATAGGTCACGTAACTTGGGCGCTGCCTATTGCCAAACAGGAATCAATTAAGAAATCCATGTAACGGCAAAAAAAAACCCAAAACAAAAATCAATGTTCATTGACATGGCCCAGTGAGTGGATGATCAGCCGGGTACAAAGTAATACTGACAGGTATTGATAGAAACAGGAGAGCAGCTCTGGGAGCCAGACAGGAAGAAAAACACAGCAGTGTATAGCATGGGACTGGGGGCACATGCCATGCTGACTGGGGCAAACTGGGGGGGACGCTGGGAGAGAGCAACCTACTGCTCCTGCTGTTACCCACCCCGTCCGCATGTGGAATTTTAGACTGGATTGTTTGAAATGGTACTTTCCCTCAATTTTTATCATAACAAGCTTTGCAAATTCTTTTGAAATTACATATGTGTCCGTATGTGTGTGTATATATATACTTATACATATATGTATATGAATCTACAAATATACCCACTTTTTTAGCCTGAGCATAAATACACACATGCACTTGTGTAATACATTGACACCTTCCTGACAGGTTGGGTTCCAACTGCCCATCAACTGTATAAAGCCAGCTTATCATACAGCTCAGGAGATCTGGGATAAAATGACGTGCTCCTTAAGACATTCTGATTCAAATAATTTCTTATGTGTTAGTTCCTGCTTAGTAGCAAAAGAAAAACAAAGGTACCCCTATACCACCCCTCTCCCCCCCTTTGTTTTTTAAATTACTTCTTATATAAGGTCTTTCACCTGCTTTTTTAGACTAACTAGTCTAAAAATGCATTATAGTGGTGAACTCCAATTCACAATTTTCACAGATCACTTAACCAGCAGGCTGTAATGCAATAATCTCTCAATATCTCAAGGTTTAGTACAGAATAAGAATACAATTGCCATATTTTAGAAGGGTAGTTCAGTTGTTAATAAAGGCAGCATCAGATCTACCATTTGATTATTGTCATTATGTAAAAGAACTAAGAGGAATTCTTAATGATGCTTTTTGGCTACAGAGATTAAAATTCTTTTAAGTTACTAGAGATTAAAATTAGATACTATACCTAGTCTTGTCAAACTTTTACTTGTGATCCTGGCTCAGTAAGGAGCTACAAGAATTGAAGAATGTGTTGTGCATGGCAGCAAGGCAGAAATGTCAGAAGCAAGAGAATACCCCCAAGAGCAGAGCCGCAGGCAGCAGACTCACTCAGCAGAAAGCACACAGAACAGGCAGGAAGATAAAAATTCAGAAGCAGGAAAAAGAATCAGCCAGGCATTTTAGAGACACAGTGAGAAGGGAAGGGTAAGGACTTAAAGGCAGGAGGCTAAAATAAATGGTACCAGGAGCTGGAAAATCCCCATCCTGCTTTAAAAGAACAAATAAGGTCGTGAGACGGCACAGTAAGAGAGGAGCTGCACTGTTGACCAGCAGCAGGACCAGCAGTTAAGAGGTACAGTTTCTTTGTTCAAAAAAAGTAAAATAAAATACAAAACCCAGCAAGGAGCCTCCTAATGGGCAAACCTGACTGAAGGGTGTTCTTTTTTCAGAGGAAACCTCTCAGGGCTGCAATTTCTATCCAGTGTCAGGGTAGGGCACTACTTTGCTCCCCAGATGACATAACCTAACGTTGGGGGCAGTTAGATGCCTTTGATACGGAAAACAAGGACTCAGCAGAGAAAACTTCTGAGTTCGACTTGAAATGTTTCCAAAATACAGAAGTTTTTTGGGTTATGCCATTTCCAGGTATAGCTGCAGCAAGGCCAAAAGCATTTCTCTGATTTGACATACAGGTCATTTAGTTTGTAAGTGTAGCTCTCAAGCTAACACGAGGTGTATTTTATGATTAGAGGTACTCACAAGACGCATATGCACAATAGAATGTACTTCATACTGCCTTTTTCTTAGATCGTGTATTTTTCCCTGCTTGTTTTCTATTTTAGTGTTAAGTGCCAGTTCCCACTTTGGAGATAATTTATCTTATCAAAATACCACAGGATAAGCTAAGAGTAGAATCCCTGAGACAGTAATAAAGTCCTGCAACTGTCATACGTCACTCACTTGGGCGATTTTACAATTATACTCCTTTTGCATTTTTGATACTCTTCCCCCTGTTCACCTACACAAAGTTACTTTGTTTTTACAATTAGGTTAATAGATTGCACTTTATTAGCTGGTTGGAGCTACGTAACTGTGGGAGAAAAGGATTTTCTGATATCAAATACTTTAAGAGTCCTTTTAACTGAATTAATAACAGTATTAAAAAAACCAGTGTTCTTCTGAATTTGGATGCTTGCAGGTTGCTAAAAAAACCATGAAATCAACTTTAAATTGACACACATGTCTGTACTGTAGATAAAATCAAATTTATCACTCCAATCTTGTCTTAAAGCTCATTTTAAACAATCTTCCAGTCTAATTAGCATTACCTTCTGGCTCCTCAGTACCATCCTTCTGAATGCTGGCATGGTTAAAGCACACAGGTCTATTTGGTTTAGTATAGTGTGGCAAATGTGAAATACGAGGGCATATGGCTCATAATTACAGAACCATATGGATGCCAGTAGTGATAGTCAACAGTATTTGAATACAAGACCAAGGAAGTTAGAGGAAAAGCAATAAATATCATCATACATAATCATAAAATGGATTTATATTGTTTCTTTACAGCTGAAAGAAGCCTGTCCATGTCTGTCGTTCAATGAAGCAAAGCCACACTGTCTGTATAAGCCCATGGCTGTACATTCGTTTAGCTTTAGTTTGGAAATTTAGAAACCCAGATTATTAAGATAAATGATGCAAGAAATCACTTACCAATGCACAAAGCAGGTCAACTGCTTCCAGAATCAGTTCTTGGTGGCCAATGCGAGTGACTCCCAGCTCCTCAAGCTCTTGATGCGTGATGTGGAGCAGCTGTTCCCCATTGATCTTTTCTCTCTCAAAATTTTTTATGTATTGTTGGAGGCAATCATCAAGACCTGTTTAAAAGAAGCCAGCAACACACGTTCAGAGAAGGGAGACACACCATCATAGCTCAGTAATTCACTTGGGAATACAAGTATCATTCCTCTTTTACAGCTATTATGGAAAACGCACAAAAAAAATAAAGCTTAACTTCCATAGTGCATCCTACTACAGAGAAAAGTTTATATTACTGCCATTATTTTCAACATTTTTATATGTTTTAATACTTATTTTAAACTTTCATTACACCGATTAGGGAGACAGAGGGAAGGGGAAGGATAAAGAACAGAGTGATATAACAGAAAACTTTTTTCTTATGATGTCATGAAGATCTAAATATAAATTCAGCTTATGATTAGGAGCATGTTCTTCCCGGTATTCTGTTAAATATACATGAAGTTACCAGTATGGTTAAATAAGGTGAAAATGTGTATGCAAGTGCTAAGAAAACACAATGTATATAAGGAAAAGGAAAGCAATAGGTGTGTGATCAATATTGTCCTCATTTCTCTGTTTGAAAGTTTTCACATATGCAATATAAACAGAAATAAAACAAAAGTTAATGTCTCCTTTTCCGGGATTATTAATGTAAGGAAATAGGTAACTCTATCATGTACCTCAGTATCTTTTTAAGGACAAATTTGTAGCAATTTTAACATTTTTGGAGCCACAAAGGTCCTTTCAAGTAATGAGGTGATACAGCTTGACAATAGCAAACAGAAATATATATTTCTAAATTAATACAGGAATGCTAAATGAGTTAAATGAGAGGATGAAGGAAGTTCACCAAAAATATATCAGAAAACTACAGTGCTGTCCCTCCATTTATAAACATACCTTCTTAGGTAATATTAATCAGATTTAATAAAATTGGTCTATTTCATTGTAATAGAAAATATTAGCTGAACACATTACTAACATGTAACACCCCAGCCTGACGGGATGCTGGGCTTAGGTAGTATCCAGAGATGAATTTCTAAAAGTTATAGGAGGACTTGACCAGAATAATCACACCAAAGTTCTGCATTTATCATTTAACTTGTGACATTCAGAGCCATTACACATTTCTGTTCCCTGCTTGCTCAAAACCGATTCTTAGAAAGGATTTCAGAGCAAATTCCAAACCTCATGAGATTCAGATTTGCTTCTAGTGAGTATTGGCCTAAAACTCATCAGAAAATTCACTGAAACTGATACCAGAAATTAAATTATTTAGAGCACAAGTGAAGCAGATTAATAAAATAAAAATATATATCGGTGGCCATTTATATCATATTTGTACTATTCAGAAAGGTTTAGAAAATAGCAACTGAACGCAACATCCTGTGAAAACCATGTAGCCAGATGTATGAAATCTGCCTCTGTGCCAGAGAGAATATATGACAGAAGAGCAAAATATGAAATTTGTATTATTCATACTGCTCTGTAACAGCTCCCCAGGGCATCTTTAGAAGGCGTTTACTTAATGGTGCAAACAGTACGGCAGTGGACAACGGAACACAGAAATACATCACTAAAGGACCAGGCTGTCGCAGAGCATGACAGCATCTCATAAATACACACATGCAAAAAGAAATACTTGTCCATTGCTCTCTGCTTTTCTGTCTCTCCAGGAGAGAGGTACCACATTCCATTGCTGCTTTGCTTGCCACGTAAAATATTGGTGTTGATAAGCACAAGGTGTTACAAAGCAAGAATTTACCTATCAGCAGTTTTGCTCTTTATTATCATGGCTATAATTGTTTTCGGCATGAAAATATCAAAGCTGCAATTAGAAAGGGTACCGAATGCCACGGTTTTGACTCGCCAAAGCCAAATGGAATATTTATTTCCTCAAGCCACTGAGGCCTCATTAGTGCTCTTCATGCCATTTTCTCAATATAATTTCTGTTCACAGATAAGACTGGAATTAGTTAAGATGCATAACTACGAAGAAGCAAGGGGCATTAAATTTGTTTGGTATGTAAGTAAATAAAATTAATCCCCTATTCTCAGGTCACACAGTGTCAGAGTTAGGTAAGAAACACAGAGCCTTGCACTTCTATTTCTGCAGAGTCTTACTCCTTTTGGGTACAGTTTGTAACTATCCAATATATCCTTCAATACTCTGCAATAAATTAATTCAGGGAAAAGGGTTTTTTAACACATATACTTCAAAATAAAGCTAAGGCTTAATATCCATGATGAGAAATCTGCTATACAGTCTTCAAGCAAGAGAAATCTTATTCCATCCACATGGACTAGGAAAACTATCTCTGTATTCAGAGCAGAGGACATGTTTACTGCAAAATATGATTCGGCAAATGAAGCATGTAGTAAATTACCTAAACCAAGGAAATGTGAAGAAGAAAGGAGGCAGAAAAAAGGTAGGGAGAAAAGGCAGGAAAAGAAAAGCCAGTTTGCATTAATATGTACATTTTCTGAACTGTGTAAATCAGAAAATAAAGAATCATTAAAACAATAAAGCAAACCAACACATTATTAAAACAGTCCTCTGTAGAGCTAACTAAAATCATATTCAAGTGTTAGCTCAGAACATTACAAAAAAGATGCCAGATATTGTGGGCAATGAGAGCCACTGTGATTAAGATGAATCTTTCTGTTGATGTAACAACCATCAGGTTTGTTTGCCATTAAAAGCACAACCCTAGTTGCCATATTACGGAAAGATCTGGCCCTTTCTCTCTGGAATTAAACAGGAATATTGAAAAACTTTGCTATTAAACTCTGCGAGGGCAGAGCGCAGGTTGTTATCCTCTAGGCAGGGAGTGAAATTAGCAGGCGGGGCAGCTCTCACAGGGGAGAAAGGTGGTGACAATATCTTTGTCAAGTGTGATCCATCACAAAAGGAAAGTCATTTCCAAATTTAAAAGTCTGTCATTTCCAATTTTCCATAAACCTCTCCATAAATTGCATTTATTCTCTTCTCCTTTTCCATACATTTTAATGTTTTGAGGGTTTTTTTGGTTGGTTGGGTT
>WEIS01114123.1:0-11308 GCA_013389965.1 Todus mexicanus | reverse complement strand
AGGAAAGATGAAAGGAAAGGAAAAGGCAGAAGTGAGAAGGTATATATACATTGCTGATCTACTCTAGAACATACTACAGGATACAGTCCATGATCCTGTCACAAACAGCAACACCTATGATGCTTCCAGAATCACCAGGAGATGTTCTGCAAGAGCATCAAGAACATGAATCCTTACAAACTCCAAGATGCTGTGCATCGCCTGGTGAGGTTGCTGGGATTACGTTATTAGTAAACAGAGAGGTTCTAATAGACCCCAATATCTTTACAAGGGAAACGGTGTATTTTGTATCTAAACAAGCCTGAAGGCCTTAAAAAAAGGGTACTGTAGCATAAGAGATTTGTCAAGGGATCAGACAATCTGAGCCCTGTGACTAAACAAACAAGCAAACAATGAGATCGATAAGAAAAAGCAACCACACACACACACTCCCCTGCCCCATACACCAAACACCCTTAGAAACTATGCTATAGATTCTTTCCCTTTTACTCCCTTCCAACCCTCACCCAGAGGGCATCTTCTCGAACTGACGTGAAGTCAGCTTAGCACTGCTGCATCTTAAAGGCGCTGTGTCTGCTCTGGGTGTGCAAATTAGTGATGCAGTCTAATTTACAATGGATATAGAGTCTAATTCAATTTGTTAGGAAAAATATCCCATTCTCACCTTAGAATTCACAACGTACTGGCATGCACCGAATGGATAGATGGGTTGGAAAAGCATCTTCTCAAGAATATAGAGTTAACTGCACTTGACAGAGCCCATGAGGAACAAGCCCAGAAAGTGTAAGATCTCACAGTGGTCAGAGCTCACCGTTTGCCACATGCCGTGGTTGATAAGGGGTCCGCTGCTGGTCACACGGCCTATTCCACTGTATTTCAGCTGCAGCTCTAGCCGTCCTTTGCGCAAAGCCAAGACTACCCATGTGCTGTCTTGATGGCCTCCAGCAAAGAAAAGGATACCTTCAGGATCAAAGGTTCTAAAGTCGAACTCAGCCACAAGTCTGACCGCACAGGTGCCAAGAAATAAATTAGTTATGCAGAGTTCAAAAACCACAGAGTACTTTCCATACAGATACCATCAATTCTAGCAGTTATAAAGCTCTGTTAAAACATAGTAGCTTTTAATGCGCTCCTGAAAGACTTAAGCTTTGATGACGGGTTTTAAAACAGCGTCAAGACTAAAGAACACATTACTGTACTTCAGCAATTATCCTGGGAGCTCTGCGGTCAAGGCTGCCTTTCTCAACTACTAGTTTGGATAATGTCTTGCCTTACAGGACTCCATAATCCAAACGAACAATGATGATCACAGGATTAATTGTTATTGTAATGACTTAACTCCACTGCACGCATTAAAGCCAGACAGCACGTTCAACTCTCATTCTAAATTGTCCTCACCTTGTCAGCTGTTTCCTTTTGAAGCGCAGCCTGATAACAGGAGTGCCGCTGAACATCCTCCCCAGGTACAAGGACTTAATACTTTTTCCAACAGCAAAAGGCACACATGGTATTATGTTCTATAATCAAAACACATTTTTGAGTGCTTATTGTCCTCACATAGCAGAAAGGGAATCAGAGAGTGTGTCTCTTCCCATGTAGTTACTCTACGTAGAGTAGGTTAGGGCACTTTAATGTTTATACTCTCAAAACACCGTTGTCTTGGTACTGAGAACATTTCCTCTTTCCTTCCCTCCTCCCTCCTATCCGCCTTGGAGGAACGCTTTCCTGCTGCAAAATGAAATCATACTCATAAGGTACAGCAGAAAGTTTTCTATTGCAGCATCTTGCCTGCAACAAAACATGTGCTAAGAACTTGCTGTTGGTCAGATTCTGCAGAGGAAGCCTGTGCTAATGAAGCCCGGAGGACAAAAGTCTCAAGTGCCAAGTGCTGGTCCGTAAATTACCCCATATGCCCCGAGACCTTTGCACCATCCTACTGGGTCTAACTTTAAAAAGCTTGTGTAGCCAGAGGTAATTCACAGCCAAACAGAGGGTTGGCAGGGCTATTACTGGCATGCTCTTTTTGGAATGGGGACAGGAGGAGCCTAAGAGAGACTTTCAGGAAAAAGTTTCTTTTCAGGAGAGCTACTGTCCCCAGCTCACACGACTTTGCCAATATGATTCCCTCCTGCTCGTCACTCAGCTCAAATGGCTTTGGTCCAGAGTTTCTTCAGTTATTCTTAACTGCAACGTAAAATAAAGGTCTGTTCTGCAGTTCTGGCAATGAAGACTAACATACCTCACAAGTATTCATGTCACGGGAAAGTTTTACTCCCCCTCTGCCATCACAGTGACAGGTATAACTCCCTGGCGAGTTGACACAGGTCTGTTCACAGAGCTTTTCTTCACATTCATTTATATCTGCACAAAATCAGCAAAGAGAGGAGAAAATAGCAGTTGTGTTTGTTTAAACGTGAACCATCTGGGTGCAAAAAACGTTTTCAGTGCTGTCTTGTAGCACCTTTCATTTGAGCATGTCCAAGTGCTCTGCAGCCCGTACTTACCCTCCTTTACAGGAGGGAAGAGTTAGAATCAGCATCTGCACAAATCTATTTTCACAGACAGAATCCAGCTGCCCAAAGATACACAGCGAGTCACTGGGAAGGCTGGAAGCAGAGCTCAACTTCTTGTCTGCTGGTGCAGAGCCCTGGGCTTTAACTTCCAGGCAAGATCTCCTCCTTTCAGGACCTTCAGCTATGCTTGTGCTTACTGGATCCTGCTCCTTCAACCTGGGATTGACTGAGATTGCTACTGAGCACCTAGATCCTCAACAGACAAGTAAAAGCTGAGTTTCTCATTCATTATTTTCTTCCCTCCCCGCCCCCCCCCGCTTTGGCTTGTTTTTATCCACTTTGCAAACAAATGCAGGAAAACAAATTATGATGGCCTGCAGGGATCTCTTCAGGCAGAGATAAACAGTTAGAGCCCAGTAGGGCTTGTTGATGTGTAATTCAAGTTATTATGTTAACTGAAGACAAAAGGCAGAGAACAATGCTAGTTTTGGAATACTTCCAAAACTTACTCCGTTGAGAAAGCTTTCAGGCAGTGTAGACAGCAGAACTGTGCATGGTTCCAATGCATATTAAACTCCTAGTTCAGAGTAATGTCACAAGACAGGTTTTGAAAGAACAACAGCTACTGCTCTGTAACTTTGCATGTCCTACAAAGAGAGACAGCAACATGCACAGATGTCTCTGAGCTTCCACCAGATCTTGTACTTGTCATAAATCCAAGAAATCTCATTACTCTGGCTCATAGAGCTTGATTCAAGTCATCAAAGATGACTTCAAACTCAATGAACTCAAAGATGACTGCAAATTGCTAACTCACAACTAGAGAAGGGTAACAGAAGTCCAGTGCATATGCAAGACAAAAAAAAAAAAGCAAACAAACCTTTTAGTGAAGCCCAAAATGGTATTTCTGGGTTTCTATTGCTTTAAACCATTCAATAAATACTAGCATGATGTTATTTCATGAGCTTACCCTGACAAGTCTTTCTCACTTCATCGTACTTGTAGCCTGCATCACAAAGACACTCGTATGAGCTTAATATATTTTTACAGTGAGCTTCTCCACAGATGTCTGCCGATGCTGCGCATTCATCGATGTCTGCAAAACAAGCAATTAAACAACATGACTTCAGGTCAGTATAATCACTTCACTGTTTGCACACTGGGCTCAGGGTCAAGAGATCCCTATATTATTTTGGCAACTGAAAAACCCAGTATCTTTAAGAATCTCCCTTTAGAGTTATCTAGCTATAAGAAGTGACTTTAGGCTTTCAAAACCAACCGGCCTTTCCTTCTTTCAGCTATTAACCACTACTGGAAAAAACAACACAAAGTGAGCCAGGAGAAAAACTGTAAAACAAAACAACTCCCACGAAGCCAAAAAGCCCCACTCCAATCAGGGGGCTGAAACTGCTGGGTAAAAAAGCAGCAAGAAGGAACCAAGGAACAGCAGTATGAATTTTACCAAAAACACAGAAGGAAGACACAGCCTGTGGAGCATCACATACGTAAGCCCTCCATCCTCAGACAGGCAAACAATAATTTTTTATGCATTCACAAAACTAAGATCTAAATCTGCTGATCCACAGTGATAAAGGAGAATTAAAGCAGCCCAATTTATCACAGAGAACAAGTCGTGTCTGACAGATGTTGCAGGGTTTCACCATGAAGGCAGGCAATGGACTGGAACTGGAGGTCCATAAAAACAAACAAGTGGCTTTTTGACACATTAACCAATACCCAGCAAAATCCTGGTGTTGACAAAACATTTGCAGTATACACAGAGTTTAATATTTACTTTTACTTTCTAGTACATGTTAAAACTACAATTACATGTTACACTTGGTGATTTTCCCACGTATGAGTGAACTGGCTGACAGTTCACAGTTCACAGTCTAGCACGCTATGTAGCCCAGCCTGCAAATCAGCAGACAAACCCCAACTTTTTAGTGTGAGCACACAGTGACAGGAATAGATGTGAAAGAAAATTGAAATACGGTGATAAAACTCAGCTAGCATTAACCACTGCTGACAGTCATCTCAGCGAAGGGAAGGCCTCAGGCTGAAGCTACAAAATGCTTGTATGCTCTGTTCACAGTGCTCTAATTGACAGTGCTAGGTAGGGTACTACACAAATATACATATATACAAAAACAAATGCTGCTGTGAGCCCACTGGCCATCCACTCATCCATGCCAATTGGCTCTAGAGGACAATTCAGAAGTGAAGTTGGCTCTTCTAAGCTGCTGCTCCCACAAGAAAGGGACACCATGTCATCTATACAGTCATCACTTTTTACAGTGGAAGTAACACTGAAATAAAATCCTGCTTTTTGTCTTTTTGCTGGCCTATTTAAAACAGTGTTCAGATTAGGTATGCAGCAGTTTAGAAAGAACTATGTTGTCACATCCATTGGTAAGAGGTTTATACACAGACTTGCCTGTTTCTTCATGAGATACACGTAACTTTAACAGCCACCTGCAATCATTAATGAGTCCGTGTCTCAGCACGCAGTTTCTTAACACTTTTAAAATCTCAGTTGCTTAAGTTTTGGTTATGTAAATAAATTCTGCAGTTTCAATCAGATACTCCAGATCCTCACTTTCTGTTCTCAGCTGCCATGTGAAATAGCTGCCAACCTTAACCAGGGCCTTTCTGCAGCTATTAATATTCAGTTGCAGTGAATTCATCCATCTGTGTCTATTTGAATTCATTAGCTGCTGCACATACCCAAATTTAGAAAAATAAAGCAAGAGGCACATAAAAGACAAACAAATGGCTCATACGCTACCACACTGTGAGACTGGAAAGAATCATAACACCACATCGGGCCAGCCCTTCCTCCTCTCAATGTCAGGATATGAGGACCGATCAGCTAAACCAATTTAGCACAATCCAAGCCACAAATCCTCTGTGAATCATGCCTGTGTTATGATATTGAAGAGCAGTACGGTGTGACTGCTGACAAGCCCAGGCATGTAGTGCTGGCTGGAGCACCAGCACAACCCCAGAGCAGAGTGCAGCTGACAGGAGCTACCAGCAAGTCTCTGCTGGGCTAAGGAGTAGACCAGGGCTGCTCAGCGCAAAGCAGTTCTCTGAACTAGTCACAAGTTGCTCAGCATCTGCTGAAGCAAACCGAGGGGCCAGCAGAGCTTACCTTCACATGTTTTGCTGTCTTTAAGAGCGTAACCACTGTAGCACGAGCAACGGTAGCTGCCTAGCTTGTTGAGGCAGAGCTGGTTACAGCCACCGTTCTCCACTTTGCATTCATCAATATCTACATCAAAAGAAAGCGTTACAGTCAGCTTTTCACCTCTGAGAACAATCTGGAAGGTGAGAGTGGGATAGACGTTAGGAAGGAGGAAGACCAAATAAGAAACACTATTACAGCTGCAGCACAATGATTGCAAAACCCAGAAAGATTTCATTCAAACACTTCAAGTTACGTTATCACAAGTTCATTTAATAAAAAAGAAAGAGAAGGAACTGTAGCTGAGTATCTCTTTCACAGCTCTGAGAATGCAGAAGAGTATCTTCAGTAACTGCCAAGATGGAGCAGCTTGTTTGCAGAAGCAAATTGATTTTAACTAACGTACTTTGTATCAAACTAACTTTTAAAATTATTCTATGACCAGTAAGTTCAGAATGAAAAGTTTAGATAAAACAAGAACAATATCCTTACTACAACAGAACTCACGAGGACACAAAAAGTTCTAAGTTCACAGTTATTGAGCACTGTCAGCTAAAGTGTGCTTCACTGAAGTTAACAGCAAAAGCCTGTCAAATCCAGCAGACCCTGGATTTCACCCTCTGTCTGCCCTACCTGCTTGGTATGTCCTGCTTATACATGGGACTCTGGAGTTAGCTGATGGCTAGAACAGCACATTTCATGGCATTTTATAAGAAAAGGAGGTGATATGCCTCAGAAGGATCAGTTGCTGAGCTCTCAAAGCTGATTGCATGCTGATCAGTCAGCTGTCTCAAAGGCTTAAATGAGCTGCTAGTGAGTGATCCTGTAATCTCCCCACAACATTTACATCAGAAGGAAAGGCTTTGGATCTCCTGCTGTCTTGGTTGCCACAATTCTGGGCTGGCTGAATGTGATTTCTGGCAATTACTTAATATTGGCAGGCAGAAAAGCAGTGGCACTGACAGGAAGCCTTGCAGGCAGGAGATAAAAAAGAAACTAGAAAACAAGAGGAGGGAGGATAACTTCACTATTTCATAAAGGAATACAGAAAGCCCTCTGGGATTCTGTAACTCCTTGCTCAAATAGTTTCTGCCTGAATATTCTCTTTGAAGGTGATGGAAATACATTGTGGGATTATGCAGATGTGGAATAAAGTCTTAACAAGAAGGAGGCTTTAACAGAGTAATTTCATCAGTTTGTGCATCATTGTACTCAGACCCCAATTTGCCTGCTGAAAGTCTCCATTCCCACTGCAGGGATGCCAGAAAGGAAGATGGGCCAGCTTCTGACAGCTCTGTGATCTGCTGCATCACAACACACAGCAGCAGTTGCGGCAGCTCTGCTTGGAAGGCCTCTACAACTCTACTTCTGCTGCCCCTTTCAGAGGGCTGGGACAGAAAGTTGGAGCGTAACTTCTTAGATTACTTTGCCAAGACCAAGCTGAGATCCATTAAAGTCATTTAAAAATATTGACAGGAAAGTTGCCTGATTCAGAGAAGGGTAAAAGCACACGTGGTGTGTAATCCAGGTTCAGTTCTGTGGCTTTTGAATTGCACAGCACAGTATGAGTGACCACTTGAGAATATAGCAAAACCCAACACATCTTTGTTAGAAGCATAAAAGATTAAACCCAATTACCTTTTTCACATGTTTTTCCCTGCCAGCCACGCTTGCATTCACAATAGAAGTCCCCCTTGCGATCTTCACATTTCACGGTCCCTTCTTTGTAACACGGATCAGGAGAACATTGGTTTGGCAAATCTGATTTGTATAAGGAACAAAAAAACACAAGACAAAAAACAATACATTGAATTCACTGACAACCAGGTGTCTCACTCTCATTAAAAGTCAAGAAGCTCAAACAGTAATGGGGAAAACACTATCAGAAATACACCTGGCAAACCTGGAAGCTAATTCTTAGTTCTCACATGCTGAACAAGTTGTGCCAGGAATTTTGCACAGCACATGCAGTGAAATTTACTTCATTGCAAAAAGGAGTGAGCTGCCACCCCTGTATCTAAGGGCACGTCCTGAAAGAAACAACTCAAAGTAGCTCGCATTTAAAGAAAGTTAATTCCAGTGTTCCTAGTTTTGGAGAAAATAGGAATCAAGTAGCAACTAAAGTACTCTTTTCAATTACTTTTGGTAGTTCAACTGAGGATCTTACCAGGGCTGATAAGATTTGTGGCTAGCAAGGGTTTGTATCTGAGATTTTTGTCAGAGCTGTCCACTTAGGCTTTTCTATTATGTAGAATGTGAATAAAAAAGAAATACCAATGTGTAAACTGCATAAGAATAGTAAACCACTAATCCTGTGGTCCTAGAAGGTCATAAAGGCTCTAAAAGTGAAAGAATTTTCATTTCAAGTTGTGATTTCATCCACCTCTACCAAAACACAGCCAAACACAGTGATTCCATCCACTTTGTCACTTCAGGTTCTCCTCTATAACCAGCACAGCTTCAGCCTCCAGCCAGGGCTATGTATGCCATTGAGGAGATGAGCATTCATCCTGAGCCTCTGCAAGGTGTTCTCACGGACAAGGGAGAAGGAAGCCAGAAGGCTGATCAAGAAGAGAGCATGACTTGGCCAAATAAATGATGATTTTCAGTGTTTCATCATAGAACCACAGAATCATTTAGGTTGGAAAAGACCTTGAAGATCATCAAGCCCAACCATTAACCCTACTCTACCAAGTCCACCACTAAGCCATGTCCCCAAGCACCACATCTGTGTGGCTTTTAAACACATCCAGAGATGGGGACTTAACCCCCTCCCTGTGCAGCCTGTTCCAATGCCTGACAACCCTTTCAGTGAAAAAATTTATTCTAATGCCAAGTCTAAATCTCCCCTGGTGCAGCTTGAGGCCATTCCCTCTTGTTCTATCACTAGTTAATTGCCAAAAGAGACAAGCACCTACGTCTCTACAACATCCTTTCAAGTAGTGCTAGAGAGGGATAAGATCTCCTCTCAGCCTCCTTTTTGATGCTCAGAAGCTGAGGAAAACTCTACAAAAAAAGCCTGGGTACACAATCCAAAAAGCCTCACAGAAATAACCATCTACTCACTGAGAACAAAACCAAATTACCTTCTTCCTTGGCACTCCAGCTGTGCAGAGCTAGGGCAAAGCCGCAGCCAAGGCGGAGACCAGGCCACACAAAAGAAAACACAGCTACATGGGCTGTCTGAACATCTCCTCCAGAATACCTCCCGATAAATCACTGCCCACTCAACATGCTGCTGGAGGTGGAGGAGTTGGGGAAGGAGAGGCCAGGTTAAGGCGGAGACGAACCGTGACAGAGCAGCTCTGATCAGCATGCTTCTTTTCCTAGACAGACCCGAATTCATATTCAGTAAACAAAATGGTTTAGGTACAGTAAGCCAAGTCTGGTGTTTTCAAGGAGCACAAACTAAACCTCCCAGACATGGCAGTGTTTTCAAAGTCACTTGATAAGCAAAACAAGTCAATGGGGTTATGCATGACTTATCTGGTGTACCCTCAAGCTCCTGGTTCTTTCCCTCAAACTGGCTTCTGATGCGCCTTGCAGAGCCAGATGGAACTAACACTACCCAGCAGAATACCGCCCTCCTGCAGCCCATGGTAAATGGCAGGAACAACCACAGACATTTCTATCCCAGCAACACTGTGCTGATAGTTTGCTCCTCTTATGAGAGTTTGAGAACACGAGACACGAGACACACTCTTAAGACTCTCCTGCTGGCTTCACAGCTGTGTAATTCAGCCAGCTTCATACAAGGTGCTCCTGATGTAAACCATTGCAAGATAAAATAGAGCTTTTGTTTCCATCCATTTGCATGACAGATTTTAGTAAAGCTTTTCAAAGCAACAAAGAGAGTGACCTTTCTGTGTGCTTTGAGCTATGTCTGATAGCACACATAGGGGCTGTAAGTGCAGACAGAGAATAGAACTACCAGTTCCACTTTTGAAGTCTGTACGGGAACAAGACTTTACCTAAGTACACTGGCTGATGCTTCCAGTTCATTACTCTGCACTGTCAATTTATTTTTTGATATTCACAAAATAGAGCAAATGAAAACTTCATCAGGATAGGTTGTGAAGATTCTGACTCTCGCTATTAAAAAGCAGAAACACATGAACTAACAAAAATCCCATCGTGTTTTTTAAGGCCACATGAAGCTTCGTTTCAAAAAACTCCTGTACAGCTTTCCAAACTCTTGCAGAACCAAATCACTTACTCCTGTCTGACCTACAGGATCTCTTTTAGAAAAAGGTCCAGATCTGCAGATCAAAGTGCAGGTATCTGTGTGTAAGGGATGTATCTGTCTGCAAAAGCAGTTGTCTTCAGTTCTCACTGCAGTCTTTGGAGGTCAGCTCTGCACAACAGAGTAGAGCAATTCAGCCCTCCCCAGATCATACACACTTTGGTCTCTGGAATCCCTCTTGAATCACCGAATGCAGATAAACTCTCTGCTGGCTGTGATGGGAATACTGCTCCTGTAGGCACCTGTGCTGGAAACATCTGCATCTACCTGTCTGAATCTGGAGCTGAACCCTACCTGTAACCCTGATCTAAAGATCTTACAAAACTGGGAATCCTCAAACACTCTACTAAGCAGCCTGATCACTGTCATGGTTAAAATTTGTACCTTATTCCTAGTATAAACTAGACTAGTTAACCACTCTCCAGCCCTTTGGTTGTGCAATGTCTTTTTATGCCAGATTAAAAGAGCCTTCCACTACCTTGTTCTGAGAGGAGAAAGACTGTTAGGAACCAAAATTTAAATGTGTCTTGCAGGCACAACCCCACAGAGCTACACAGCTTTTTGGCAGCATCTGTGAAAAATTAAGCGGCACACTACAATTGGCCAAGTACAAAGCCTGTCGTTCTTCCAAGCGCATTTCAGGCTCCTTTTCTATTACTTCTCCTGTGAATTTACAGCAGCTCGCCAAAACTCAGCCATTTAAAAATATTTTAATGGGGGAAAATATTATCATTTTATTTCCAAACCACTGATCCGCAATGGGCAAAAATCCCTAAAAACAATTGTCCGGCTTTTATTTTTTTCAGATTTTTTCATCAGTACCCTTCAGACCTGCGTTTCTAAAACGCTGGTTAGCTGTTTGGAACAAGTGTTCGCAGTTTACACCACTGTTTTCAGCAGAAACTCCTGCCTCTTTGCACAAGCAAAAAGAAGCATTCAGCCTCACATTCCACTTCGAACTAGCTGGCACATCACACTCAACATGGGTACCACAGGTCCAAGAATTCCCAGTTCAGAGGACTTGTAACATACACAAGTGATCCTGCTCCATTACATGGGGGCAAGTCTTCACATACCACTCATTAACCTTGGTATTTACTCTTTTAAAATGTTTGCTGTAATGTAGTTTATAAATGTGAGACGTTGACTAAATCCTGATCCTGCTTTGGTAGCTCTGGTACAACTAACTGGATGACAATAAGAGATTGAACTACAGGAGGGAAATGAAAACAAATACACATACATGTGATTTTCTCCCTATTTGAAACAATCTGCTCCCAGAACATATTTAGAATATTTACGCAGCTTTATACTTTTAGCACAGCTACGCGTCAAGAGGGAACTGGAAGGGTATTAGGAGAGTTG
>WEIS01114085.1:0-10620 GCA_013389965.1 Todus mexicanus | reverse complement strand
AGCTCCTTTCATTTGTTTATTTTGCAGCCTGCTGGTTTCATTACATCAAAGATGAAATCAGCAGCCCTCTTATCAGTGCTCTGGATTCTCTAGATCCCCATCGTATCCCTCCTCAGCTGCCTCCTTTTTCAAGTCAAAAGGTCTTGATTTATGCCATCCTTTGGACGAGAACTTTGCCCTTTTGCCTTTCATGACCCTTTTTAAGTTCTACTCTATACTTTTGGGGCCGGGGAATCTGAACTTTGTTCTTTCCAAAGAATTCTCATTACTGAGTTTGGTTTTTAAATTGTCTAGCCTAATTCCATCAGCTTAGTCTGGCCTCTATGTCTTGTTCCCTCAGTCAGCTTGAATGTGCTGGTTTTTACCCTTAGATTCATTGCTTTATATTGACCTGAAGTTCATCTTTCATGTGAATACAGTTACTCCTGTAAGGTCTTTCTGGGACTGTTTGCAGTCAGCCACTCTTGTTACTACCCCAAAAAACTTGGTGGCATCAGCAGACCTGGTCATGTCGCTATTCACCTCCTGTTCCAGGTTTTTAATGAATCTGTTGAGAAGCATGTGCCCCAGCACAGATCCTGCAGGAGTCCTGCAGGTCTGTAACAACCCTTCTCTGTGAACAACGACCCTTTACTCCTACCTGATACATTTGTGAATTATTTGATTTCTTTCCTGTCTTTAAATTGATTGTTCATCCGTGTCAGAGCCTTTACTCTTCCTCTGCTGGCTCCCACTCTTTTGTCCTTATCTTTGACTGGATCAAACTGCTCCTGTGATGACACGTTGCTGGTGACCAATGCTGTAATTTGCTACCTTTATCCTTTCTCCTTCATTTGTTTCTTCTCTTCATCTTCCATGTTTTCTTGTGCTGACCTTAAAATACAAGTTTTCCTGGTCTCTTTTCGATACAGGACCTGGAACACCAGGGTCCTTAGTGTCTACCTGGGTCTCTAGATCCTACTGGAGTGTAAATGTCAGAAGCAGGAAGTTTCCCACTATTATATCTGATCTAAAAAATTAAACTGGGTTTGATAAATTAATTCAAGGAATTCAAGTCCTATCAACTTCAGATCTGATGAAAGTAAAACCTCTGTTACTTAGACTGGCCCTGTCAATTAAGTGGCTTGGTAAGGGAGCAGGAGATGTGGCCAGGCTGTGTGAGCTGACAGACCTGAGGATGCTGAGAAGTGAAAGATCATTCATTTTTGTCACAGAAACAACACTGAGGTCTCAGCCATGACTTGCGTGGACAGACCCACCTTGCAAATGCAATAGGCTGCCCAGGGAAGTGGTGGAGTCACCATCCCTGGAGGTGTTAAAAAAACGAGTAGGTATGGCACTTCAGGGCACGGTCTGGTGGCCATGGAGGTGTTGGATAGAAGGTTGGGCTTGATGGTCTTAGAGGTCTTTTCCAACCTTAACAATCCTACGATTCTATGCAACTCCCTGCAGAAGCGAGTCATTTAGTGGTAGCTCTTTCCACTGCTTGGTTCTCGTTGTGCAGCGTGTGGGTTGCGTTTGTTCTTTTCAGCTCTGTGCTAACGATATCCTGGACGGAGTGGAGGACCTCATCGATGGGATTTCTCATCTGCCAGAGCCAGACAAGACTCTTCAGCCTCAGGACTCGGAACCCCAGCATAACTCTGGGCATGGGGATGAGGAAGGTGAGACAAATCACGGGTCGTGGAACTTCAGACACCATCTCTCTTTGTGCATCTTGGTACAGGAAACTAGCATTGCAGGCAAAGCACAAACTGGTGCTTTTTCAAAGATTAATGCATTTCCCAACACTGTGGGTTTCTCAGGATGGTCCTACCACTTTTTTTTCTCCTCTAACACAGTGATGTCATTCTACCTGTACAATGGAGCTCTTCCTTGTCACTAGTGGCATGCAATTGCATTGTATTTAGGTCATAGTTGTGGCTTCCTGCCAAAAATAAGGTAATTGGGAAGTCAGTTCTGGCTTTCTTAAGAAGATATTTGAGTTTAAGCTGAGAGCTGAGCCTGCAGAAGAGGGGAGGGTGTGCGTAAGGCGCTCTGACACACGCAGCTTACATCACACCTAGGACCTAAATGCTTCTGCTGGGGTCACTGCGTGAACTCATCGAACGTGAGATGCTTACTCGTGTCTTCTCCTGTCTCCTGGAGAGAGCTTGTGGATTTCTGTCCTGTACTGATGAGAGGTGGCTGAAGGCTGGCGTAGCGGAGGGGGAGGGATGGTAACTCCGACTTCTGAGTACCAGATAGGTGGATGGGCTTTAACAGAGAGTGTGGATTTACGGAAGAGAAGGAGGAAGGAATGCAAAGGACAGTTGGTGCAGTTAAGGCTCTGGCCAGGTTAAACCTTCAGGGTGGTAGTGTTTGAAGAGTGTAAGGACCAAAACAGAAGAGATTGCAGCAGTTGAGCCCTGTAGTGATGATGTGCATGTGAAAAAGCTGTCTAAAGAGATGTTGGTGTCTAATACTAAGGAAGAGGAATGGGGTGCTCCCTTGCCTTTGTGTTTAAATTCCCAGTTTCCTTTTGTAGCAGGGTGCTACAATGGATCCCTGTGTAAGGGGCTTGCAGGGAAGCGATTTGATTCTCCCTTTGACTTGGCAACAAACTGGAGAGAAGGGGAGGAAGTAGTCTAGTGTCTGTCTTTAGAATAATGGAGCCAGCTGTGAGGTCCCTTAGGGAAGACATCCTTTCCTCGCTGGAATATTCCTGCCCAGCAAATGCCCATGAAGATCCTTCAGAGCAAGTTTCTAGAAGTTGTCAGTGCCTCTGTCTACATGAAGGTTTTATAACATGGTAGGGAAGTCCCCTAGTTACCTGTGCTGGCCATGAGCAGTACTGCATGAGGAGGCGCAACCTCTCTTGCTCCAGCCAGAAGCATTAAACCTTCTCATTCTGGCTGCCTGACCTCTCTGGTTCCATAGGAGAGAGTTAACTCTTTCACCGTCCCTGATGAGGTCATGTTCATACATCCAGTGTGGTTTCTGTGTGAGCCTGGTTTTGGTTCAGACTGTTCAGGTTTCCAGAAAGAATGAAAATGGTTTTCCTGTAGCAGGGTAGATTTTGCTGCAAATACCTTGACTGCAAGATCAACGCATGGGCAAGTCCGTAGGTAGGAATTTCAGTTCTTTCTAGCCTAAAAGCTATTGTGGAAGCGTTGATAGTTCACCCTGGAGGTGGCTGCATTTCAGCCGCAGACAAAGTCTCCATGTTCTATGAGAAAAGCACTCTGGGGGATCTTTGAAGAGAGCAGCACTCTGCGGATATATCAGAAAGGCCGCCAGCTGCTCCTTCAGTGCACAGCTCTCTTCCCTGGCTGCTGCCAGAAAGGATCTTGAGGAGTCTAGGCAAATACGTGGCCTTTAAGGGTTCAGAAACTAATTGGAAGGGAATAGGAGGAGAAGACAAAAGGATGGTACTACCCATACTGGGAACCTCAGAGGTGTTTTTTCAGTAAGCTGTGTGGTGGCTTGAGCTAGAAATAATTATCTTCCCCGAGAGTCACTGATCTCCCTTTAATCTCCTTCTCAGCTTCCTTTGGTGAAGTTTATCTAAGCACTACAATGAAACCGCAATGAGGAGTGAGTAGCTAAGCGCCCTACCTATCCAAACTCAGCAGCCCACTGGGCAGCAGTAAAACCCTATATATTTGTCAGTGAGTTTTAGGCAGACAGCTTTTTGCATTTCTTGTCAGTTGTTGGGTTTTTTTCTAGAAATAGTCTGTGCGATGTGACATTGCAAGCAGGAGGATGACAGATAAATAATTGGGACTTCCCTTGCATCCTTGGAGCCATTGTCAGAAGATATTTTTAGTCTTCTTAGGAAGTGATACCACAACGAAACCCCTTCAGAAGGAGCTGCCTCTGCCCCTCTTGCTTCATGGCAAGAGCCAGACACGAACACAGGCAGAGACCAGTTCTTCTGAAATTCAGTCAAGCTTACTGTTTTAACCGTGATTCCTTGTGTCCTGCAGTGCTTGCCTGGCTGTTGAAATGTATTCTGGCCTTTGGGGGTTGTTGTCCTCCTGAAAATGGCTGGCGGTGGAACTGGGAAGCTAGACCTAGCATTTAGATGAGTCTTTAAAGACTGTTAAAGCACTAGAGTGCTTTGCAACATTAAATGCAAACGGCTGCTGCAAATGAATTAAGCCTCTGCCAGGGCCAGAAATACCCTCTTCTGTCTCCCAGAGCCTTAGTATGCTTTGGAAACATTCCCTGAAAGCCAAGAGTGGTGGGGGGTGAGTCCCGAAGACCAGAGCTCCTCCTGGAGACTACTTTGGCAACTGTTCCTTCCCGCTGAACTGAGAGGCTCCAGTTCAGCTGTTTGTGACTCTGGCAGTGCTGTGAAGAGTGGAGAAGGGGTCTCAAATGAGTTCAGGCGGACCATTTAGGGCTGTACAGAGTATAGACGGCTTCTGTAACCTTCCCGGGCAAGCTGTGTACAGACAGGTTTGGTTTTCTGAAGAGCAAGGCTCAGCAGCCTGTCTCTACACAACAGCTGAGACCCTCCAGCTCGCAGAGCTATGCCAGGTAGAACTGAGAGCGCCGTGTGTCAGAAGAGCAGAGGAAAGCCAGCTGTCCTGGCTGCCTCCTGGTGTTGCATGCCAAAAATGTGTCCATCATAGCTTGTCTTAACCTGCTCTTCATCTTTCTTGTCAGCCTTAAAAGAAGATTTCCTGAATGACCCCCTGGTGGGAAAGAAAACGGACCAACTGGGGCTGCCTCAAACACTGCAGCAGGAGTTTTCCCTGATCAATGTGCAGATCCGAAATGTCAATGTGGAGGTAAAGAGCTGCCTTTTCCTGCATTTTTAAGAGGGGATGTGGGCAGGCTGGTCCATCAAGAGCTTTTTGAGGAACAACCTTCTTTGTCGCAGTGCCTGCTCTCGGTAAACAAGGTTCATTTTGAGCCGTAGAAATCCTCATGGCCTGGGGTAGTAGGAAAGAGGATAACCCCAGACACTGGGTGCGAGGGAAGTGCCTCAGCGCAGTAAGTACGCTGGCACTGATCCTGAGAAGCCTGGGACAGTGTTTTCCTCTCTGCCTAGACTGCAGAGCGGAAAGTGACTTGTTCCCCTACGTGCAGATCTCATTTCGACTGTTTCTGAAGCCTGTCTGCTGAGCCCTCCCTATCCTGCGCGCTCTCCCTCAGTTTTGGCGTCCCCCTTGCACGCCAGACCCTCCTCTGTGCCTGGAAGCTGGCGGGAGGCACAACACTCTGCTGGGATGGGAGGCTTGAGGCAGCTGCCTGTCTCCTTTCCTTTCCCACCCCTGTGGTTTCACAGCTCACGGCGTGATCCTGTTGTAGTTTTCTGCGACAATGATATGTGATCTTAGATGGTGCCTGTAACTGCTGCCCTGGGCCTGGAGCTCACCGCAGCAGTCTGCTGCTGCAAGCAGAGCCTGTCCCCATCCACCTGGGGTGTTTTGTTGTCGCCGTGTTTGCTGCCCTTGAGACCAGCATGATTTCATCTTACGGGCGTGCAGGGGAATCGGCCCCTCCACATGAATTTAAACCACTCTAAGTTTAAAGGTCCTTGGAGATTTAACTACAGAGCAATTGCTTTTCCTCACACAGATGGATGCGGTGAGTCGGAGCTGCACGGTGTCAGTGCACTGCGGCAACCACAGAGTCAGGATGCTGGTGATGTTCCCTGTCCAGTATCCCAATAATGCTGCACCATCCTTCCAGTTCATCAACCCCACCTCCATCACTGCCTCCATGAAGGCGAAGCTGCTGAAGGTGTGTGAGGAGTGGACGCTGTCCTAATAAACGTACACATGCCGGGCACTTGATGTCTAGATTACTGACACAATAAAACGTCTGACCTTGCTGGAGACGTGCCACAGATTCACGTTTAACCGATACGTTGTGGGACTCTTAGGGTGAGGGGTTTGTTGGCCTTGCAGCCCAGTATTTGCCTTTCTCCACCGGAGCTTTTTAAACGTGTGTCCTTCACTCTCTTGTGGTGTAGTGTGTACTGTCCGAGGACCTCTAACATCCTTGTCTCCCACCCCATAGTAGACAAATGACCAGCTAAGCATCCAGCTGCAGAACAACAGTATTTTTCAGCTGAGATGTTCCTTCCTGCTCTCCTCCACAAACTGTTTTAAAAACAAGGGGACTTTTTACATGGGCCCTGCTATTTACAGACCAGGTATTTGATCAGACCAGATATAGGAAGTCCTATTGCTGGTGAAATCCCTTTCCCAGCAGCAGGTTGATAGATCAGTTTAGGTTCCTTCCTGGAAAAAAACCTGCTCTGATTTACCACAAACTGGTATGGAATCTGTGGGCTACAGTAATGTAGAAGCCCTGCTTCAGAATGTGCTGAACCTAGGTGGAGCCTCAGTGCCCTGATCCAAGCTCAGAGCCGTTCTTCAAAGCAGACAGCACACCAGTGGCTGGTCAGTGTGGCTCCAGTGGACATTACGGGGATTTCTTTGGCCTCTCTGGATCCTGACATCTGAGCTGCTCTGTGGGGAAAGTGTGGATGTAACCATGATTCAAGCTGCATCTTCTATGTCTTCCAGATATTGAAAGACACTTCTCTGCAGAAAGTGAAGCGGAACCAGAGCTGCCTGGAACCCTGCCTGCGTCAGCTGGTCTCCTGGCTGGAGTCTGTCGTGGTATGGAGAACTGCGTGGGCTTTCTGCCCTAGTTTGTTGGCTTCTCCTACATCCCACACTTCTGACTCTGCAGTGCAAGTCCAGCCTCATTAGATGTGTAAATAGTCCCCCATGCCTGGCCATTAACGTTTGTGTAGGCACTTCTGGTTCATGTTGAAGAAAACTGAGTGGATGATGAGACGTGTTTTGTTTCTGGAAATCAGACCCTGAAGGTTTGCTGCTTTGGGGAACTCTGCTTGCTCAGGTTAGCGGGAATGGAGCATCTTAATGGTGCACGGTAGCTTTCCAGCTCTGAGTACACCTCACTGAGCGCCAGGACATGGTTATCATCTGTGAGAGAAGATAAGAGGCCTCAGGGACCTGATGGATTCATCCTTGTCTGAAAGGCAGCACCAGATTCTTTACCTCCTTAGTTCTAGCGAAAGATCCTACTCGTCCTATTCTAGGGTCTCTGTTTTCTTCCCTTGGAAAAAAAGCTGTGAAAATCTGATTTTCCTGCAGCCTTGTGCTGAGGATTTGTAGGGATGATGGATGATACTGCAGATAAATCCAGGTCACGCTCTGCCCTTAGCTGAGGGATCTGTGATACCTACTCAGCATCCCAGTGTCAGGTATTAGGTTTGTGTGTGGGCGAAGTGTGTCAGAGTGGGTGTTTTCAGCATTCAGGAAAAGATTGGAGTGTCTCCTCGGGTTTCCTTTCTGAGAAGATTTGTTTATTTGATTATTTGAGGCTACTGGGTCCCAAGAAGCTGCTGGGTGCTGTGGTGCCCACTGGGTTTCCTTCGTGCAACAGCAGGAGTATGACCTTGGCTAACTTCTGTTTCAGAACCAAGAGGACAGCACATCCAGCAACCCCTACGCGTTGTCCAACTCCGTAACGCCCCCCTTGCCCACATTTGCCCGAGTCTCCAATGCCTATGGCTCCTACCAGGACTCCAACATCCCATTTCCACGGACCTCGGGAGCCAGGTTCTGCGGTGCAGGTTAGCTTCGTTGCTTATCCATTGCAGCAGCTACTCAGGGAATGGGCCATTTCATGTCGTGACAGTAAGTTTCATTGAGCTGCTTCAGATGCAGTCATGGCTCCTCTGGAGCTGACAGCATCCCAGTTTGAGCTGCTTTTCGTACAGGCCTCACCAAATTCCCAGCAAAAATAGAACAGGGCAATACTGCATTGAATAGGCTCAGTGAAGCCTGCCAAGTCCCGTGGCTGGGTGGCTGAAGACAGTTGAGATGCTGTAGCAAACTACTACTTATAGTTCAGAAGTGCTTGGGGTAGCAGATAGGCCCCCATCCCCTTGACTCTACTTAAACAACCAGGTCTCCTTGCGTAAACTGTCCCCGGCTAATCCACATTGCCTTTTATCATCTTGATGCCGTGTCCCGTCTCCTCAGGGTACCTGGTGTATTTCACGAGACCCATGACCATGCACCGTGCCGTGTCCCCGACGGAGCCCACACCCAGGTGAGTACCCCGTGTGGCATTTGACATGTGCCAATGCCACGGGCAAGAAGGCAGGAGAATATCAGGCCCTGCACTGAAGCTACTGATCTTCAAAAAATACTGACCTCTAGTGTTAGGCACAGAGAGCCTGGTCCCTTATGTCATTGGCCCTCAGCAGAGTAATTTGGTGGGTGAAAGCTCCTGAAAGTGTATCCCCTCGTTTCCAGGTCCCTGTCAGCTTTATCAGCGTACCATAGTGGCCTCATCACTCCCATGAAGATCCGCACGGAGACTCCAGGCAATCTGCGCTTGTACAGCGGCAGTCCGACGCGCAGCGAGAAGGAGCAGGTCTCCATTAGCTCCTTCTACTACAAAGAAAGGGTAAGTACCAGGCCAGAAAGCCTCTCCTAACCCTTGAGCTGTTGTGATCAGAATTCCCTTCATCTAGCTGTGAGCGTTGCTGGTAACAGAAGGTTCATACTCCTCTCAAGAAGGCATCTTTTTACAGGCAGCTCTGTAAAAATGTCAGATGGATTTATCTCCTCTCAGTAACTTCTTCACTGATCCTCTCTAGCATTTAACCTGCTTATTTTGATATCTCTCTGCACTGACCATCACAGCTTCCTTCAGTGCATTCCACTATCTCCCTTTGCATTACGTAGGGATGAAATCTCACTCTTAAGAGGTTGTTGGCTCCAGATACGGACATAAAGGCACCTTTGCTTTTCCCTGTGCTCGCTGATGCATGTAACTGCCAAGGATTGGGGCTCTCTGCAGTTACTGACAACCTCACCTGGATTATGGGCTTATTATATTTGGGGTGTTTCCATTACAGATGTCTCTTTCAGGCCTTTGTGCCCCTTCGGACTCTTTTAAACAAAAATCGTTCCTACATGATTTTCCAAAGGTCTTTCATTCCACGTACTGCTGGTGTAGGTGTTGCTGTTTACAAGCAAGACTTTGGGATTGTTTCCTTCTGGGGTGTACTGGATGAGAAAGGACCTGTTGGCAATTGTAGTAGGGTGGCCATGGAGTCATTTTGAAGCAGCTGAGAGGCCCGTTGTGCCTGGTGCAGATGCTGTGGCAGTACTGGGCAGCACAACTTGCTCAGAAACAAACTCTCTGCATTTCAGCAGCGGGTGAAGTGGCTTGGAAAAATACACAGTGAGTTTCTACCAAGAGCGAGTAGTTTGCCCCCTGTCAGCGTTGAGGGCACACATCTGCTGCAGCAACGGGGAGCTCCAGATACCTCAAGGAAAGCCAAGAGCTGTCTGCAGTCTGGTGCTGTGGTGCTTGGGAACTCCTATCCGAGGAGCAGAGGGAAAGTCAGAGCCTTTGAGCTCTTGCCCTTCCTGGGCACCAAAAGAGGTCTTGATTGTCCAGTAGTGCTGGACCTGATGGCTAATCCCTTCAGGACTGTGTCCTGCATATGTGATGTGAGTTAGTCCTTCCACCTACCAGCCGTGGGACAAACCCCTCTTCCCATTGCAAGCTTTGCCTTCATACAGACCCCAGAAGACTCTCAGAGTCCCCATTCTGGGTTGTTTTTTTTCCCCCGCACACACTTCTTTTGGATGAGCAGAGAAAATGGTGCTGCCTGATACAGGAATTACAGCCTGTTCTAGCCTTTGCAGGAGAGTTTATTTAAAGAGCTACCTCTGTCCTCTGCAGCGTGCTTGTCTCTCTCACACAGCTCTCTAAGATGACAGACAAGGCTAAAAATAACATGTGGAAGCAGCTTGGTGCAATTTCATGTGACCTGTCTCCCCAGCTCTTGTATTGATGGCGACAAGATTTTTGTCAGGGGGAGAAAAAGTCGAGAGAACAAAGTGTGTGTGGAGCTGTGTCTGCTGAAAGCCAGGGAAAATTCTTGTGCTCTCCTTCCCTCTGCCGAGCTATCTCCTCACATGCTGGCTTGAAGGAAGCGTAAGGGCCCCAGCAGGGAGCTGGCTCGAATATTCTTGCAGATGAAATAGTCCTTTTTTAAAAAAAAAACACAACCAAAACTGTATCTCCCTTCAGCAAAGGTTTTCTGATTCTTCAGGAGCTGATGTCGTGACCTCTGTTAGATCAGTGGTACCTGGTTTTATGTCATTTTGCTGTGAGGATTTTAATAAGCCTAGACTCTGAGTCGAGTTAGCGCCTTGCTCTGAAGCTTGAATTTGATATTTGCATTAAATGGAAATTGAAATTCCGCATGTTAAACTCTCAGGTTATATAAATCCAGCCCCAAACCCGAATTTGTCAGTGAGAACCAGGTATTTAAATCCCATGTAGCAACCGCAGCATCGCCACCGTTAGCAAACAAATGGGCTTTGCCCACGGCTAGGTAGGAGATGTGTCCTGTTCCCACAAAGGCAGGCAAGCTCCTGAACCCGGCAGGATCTCCTTTGTCAACCAAAATGAAACTACATCTGGCACCGAGCCTTTCTGGGCTCATTTAAATGTGTGTGTCTGTCTCTCTCTATATATTTAGATATATACAGACACACACACATCTATATCTTTCTCACCTTTTATCCACACAGGCACACTCTTCCTTCCTTCCTCCCT